>JACEGR010003362.1:0-106630 GCA_014170235.1 Listronotus bonariensis
AATAATTTTAAAGAAAAAAATTCATCTGGTTCAACAATTAGGTATACCGGTCACTTGATAAAGGAGTATATATTTAAATCCCTCTATATTTCTTAAAGAAAATAACACCTCCATCTTAAATTCTGTACACTTCACAACACTGAATAAAAATAGCTTGACCGGCTTTTTATTTATAGATTTAATCCTAGCTAGCCTTTCTATTGATTATTTTCCACATGTAACACCGTTCTATTACAATGAAAAACAGCATAACAGATTTCCAAAAGTATTGTGAAAAAGCTATAGGAAAATTAACTCCAGAATGTATAGAATCATTTAAAGGTACCAACAATGATATTTCTAGAATACAGTTAATGTATGATGTCGCAAAATTAATTCCTATAACGGTATCGGATAACAGTGATAAAAGTTTTAAAATTGCTGAAGATAAAAAGAATGAAGGAAATAAATATTTTGGAAAAAAGATTATAATAACGCAATAAAGTGTTATAATGAAGGGATAATTAAATGTCCTCAAGAGACAGGTATGTAAATATAATTTAGGGCAGTTAAAAATTAGAACTTAAAGATTTTTTTGGTCAACACCGGCAACTTGTCTTTTTTTTTTAAATAAAAATTTATAATATTTATATTAATTACATCATTTCTGGTGCATGGTCCAAATTATAGTAGTAGAGTAAAGTTTTGGTAAAAATACAAACATTTAAAGGAATGGTAAAAAACTGAAAACTACTTATGAGTGGTATACCGTTATTAAAAAATTACTAAAAACAAAAGGTTATTATAAATGTTTCCAATTAAAGGTTTTGCTCAAATAACAAGTTATGGTCTTTTATACAAATTTTCATTTTTTTTTTATTTTGTTTGTCCCGTATGATACATATTTTGATTATTCTGATTTATTATACAGGGTGTTTTACAACTTATCCGACAAGCTTAAAGGGCTAATTCTACAATAAAAAAAAAAGAAAAAAACTTTCTATAAAGATATGTTCTAAACGTCTTAGTTTTTGAACTGTCGAGTGTTAAAAACTTAAAACAATAATTCTTTTTTTTTTGTAATATCTTTTATACCAATTCAGATATTTTCAAAAAATTTGGGGTACGCCTATTATGCATCAGAACACATTTTGATCTTTTGACTTTTTTTATTTGATGCACGGTTTTCGTGTTAATAAATAGAAAACATTTCTCGACATGGTCAAATCCCTATATCAAATTGAAGAATAGATAACGAAGGTGATTTTTACTGTAGAACTTGATATTATTTACAGGGCCGTGCCTACCGGGTAGTGCAAGGGCGGTATGCTAGGATGCAGACATTTTAAAAACTTTGGAAATGCGGCAATAATTTAGTAAAGTTTTGGAAAACAATCTTATTTAAAAGTGGGAATCTTTTTTAGGCCTTCAAAAGTATTTGATAGAAAGGAAAAAAGCAATGTTGAATTAAGAAGACAGTATTTTTAAAAGTAAGGCCTTTTTTTGCTCTTAATTTTTTTTTGCTTTTAAAAATTTAAATTTTTCAATTTACCAAAAGAAATTCTCTTTTAGGGGTGGCAAAAATTGTTTTGCACCAGGGCGCAAGTTACCTTAGGAATGGCTCTAATTATCTATACGAAATGACCATGCCAAGAAATGGTTTTAATTTATTTACGCGAAAACGGCACATAAAATAAAAAAGTCAAAAGATCAAATTTGTTTCAAACCTAATGAGAATTTTAAAACGTATTTTTATTTTAGATAAATGCAGTGGCGTACCATTTTTTAAAAATATTTATCTTAAACCTTTTAGGGACAAACTGTTAAAAATTATTTTATTTTTGTATATGCCAAAAAATATCTATTGGTGTATAGGAGCGTCTTTAAATAAATTTAAAATATCTGAATTGGTATAAAAGCTATAAAAAAATACTATATATTTTTTTAGTTATTAAAACCCCGAAAACTAGGATGTTTAGGACATATGTTCATAAAAAGTTTTTTTTTCTATTTTTTATTGTAGAATTAGCCCTTAAGGTTATTTGAATAATGTGTAAAACACCCTGTATTTCTTTGAGTAGTTACAAATTAGTTACTTTTAATTAAATTTAATTCAATTAAAACGTATTTGTAACATTTATTTGGATTTACATATATTTTTTAACCATTCTTAGACTGGAATAGTTAAGTTTATCGTGGGATACAACGTTTTCGTTATGAAATCTTATAATTCAAGAAAAAATGGTTATTTGTTAATTTCGCATGCGCGTATGCAAAAGTACCTAATAACGACCCATTTTCGAGAGTTTTGGCAGATAAAAATGTTGTAGGATATGCCAAAATTACTTCACTTACCAAGTATTAGAGAAGAATTTTAAAAAAATGTTGGACTGCGGTCTGTATTCTTTAACTACAGGAAATCTGCTTAAATCAACTTATTAACTACCTTTTTTATTGTAAAAAAACAAATAAATGTACCAAAGACAACATATCAATATTTTGATTGTAGCATTTTGCAGTGATTTAATATGTATTTAAAAAATCGTCCTTAATTAGCAAAACCTAATTTAAATTATTCTAATTTTAAATATTGTTTTATTCTAAATGCTAATTATTTTTAAAAAAATAATTAAATTTCGTTGTTGTTGACTTTTACATTAAGATCTGAACTAAGGTAATCTCATTTAACTTTTAACCAAAATATTATTTTTAATTGGTGGCATATGTTTCTTTTTTCAAAATTTGTTTATTTTAGTTCTCGAAAAAAATTGGTTGGTTTAAAAGTCGGCACCCATAGTTAATTTCTGGATTTTTTCTTACGAAAATAAACATATTTCAGTAACGCTCATAGAATTAGTGGTTATCAAACTACTTTTCTCTTCACTAATTTTATTTGAATACATATACTAAAGATTGGTTATTAATAACTTTTAGTTCAACACAGGGAATTACTTACAGTCATTGTATCAAATCGTAGTGCAACTAATTTTGAATTACAAAAATACAGAAGAGTTTTGGATGACATTGACTACATTATTGAAATTGGAGACTATCCAGCTCATCTTCAATATAAAATTTGGTTAAGAAAAGCAAAATGTTATGACGAGTTGCAGAATAAAAAGTTAGCTAGTGAAGCGTACGATGAAACACTTAAATGTCTAAAGCAAAGTAATTTTGATGAAGATACATTGCGAACTAAAATTAAAGAAATCGAAAAATTTAAAAATACTGGTACTACTGGAAAGAAACAAAAACAAAATCTAGATTTAATACCAGCTTTTTTGAAGAAAGGTTTGTGGGTGGTGCTGAGTTTATTGCTGCGAATCCTAAGGTTACCGTTTGCCAAGATAATTACCAAGGTCGTTATGCCAAAGCTACAGAAGATATTGAAGCAGGTAAGAAAGCTCCCAAACGTAAAATATGTCGTTCATGTTAAAAACAACATAACTCAAAATTGAACAATTTTAATTTAAAAAATGTTTTATTTAAGTAATACGCATGAATAACAAGAAATCATGATTTTTAGAAAATATACACATAAGTAAAATTTGTAAGTAAATAAATATACAAACTTAAATAGAGAAAGAAGTTGCAGTTGCAAAAACCCAATTTATATATTTTTTTATTTATATGGTTTCTGACATAATCGATTTAGTTATTCTTAACAAGCCTAATAAATACAAAAAACAATTATTACCAATGGCAACATTTCCATTTGTCCATCTTCGTAATCGTAATTTCATTTTTAATTTCTAAAAAGCTCTTGATAGAAGGATTTAAAACCCACAGTAAATTAAATTGTTAGTTTTAAAAATGTAGAACTACCATTATTTAAAAGATAATATTGTTGACCTGAGTCGGCAACATTTTACAATGTTACATAATTTTTTATTTGTTTTTGTATATGTTTTTTCTTAAGATATAATTAAATGTTTATCTTTACCTTGTAGTATTTTTACGAAATAAAATAAAATGTATTCATTAACTATAAGACTGATTAACAGTATCCGTGTTGTCAAATAAATATGTGTTAAATTAATAATTAATACAGTAATAAAAGAACGCCATAAATCACTATTTGTCACAAACAGAACTAAGGCGATTATATAGTTTAAGAATAAATAAAATAAGTAATAATGAAATAAAATAAAATTAGAATATATATGCTGATATTTTTGTTTAAGAAGAACTAGCCTAGATTAAAATTAATTAAAGTTGTCTAAAAACAAAAAAGATCTTACTTGGTGCTGACTTCCTGTCAGTGATTTAACGTATAAGTACAGGGTGGCGCCTTTCGTTAACCTTGCAGATCGCAGGGTATAGCGAAAACTAAAAGAGATAGAACAAATCTGATTATACAGTCTTGATTTTGATTTTTGAAACAAATTTAATAATGAAAGTGTATCTTGGCTAACTTATTCGTTTTAAAGACACAAAGTGTTTTTAAAATTTTATCAATTTGGCCAGGCGCTTGTAACTTGCTTGATGTTAGAGATTAAAAAAAAAAGTAAATATGAATAGTTTTAGGAATTTTTACGCAGAATTCAGTTGCGTACTTACATTTTTTCATTTGCTTTAATTTTAAAGTTATAACACAAAGATAGGTTTTTTTTTTTAATGGAACACTCTGTATATTTTATTATCAGTTAAAAGGTACCTTTAAAACCTATAAGAAATACTACATTAATTATATTGATTTCTTAATAGTTTCAGAAATAAAGCAATCATTAGGATTATTTTTAACGAAACACTACATTTGATATGTTTATCTCTTAGGCACAGTTTTACAATATATGGTTGCCATCACCGTTGGGTTAATTATCTTGGCAACACCAATCACATTTCGGTATTTTATTGTTTTTATGGTGATAAATCAATGGTTAGTGGTGAACTATATAAAATATTGTGAAACTGGCCGTTATAGTTTTAAAAATTTAACCATCTAAAATAAAAACAACTAGACATACGCACTAAGATTTCGAAACTCATATTCTCCGAAACTTTTAAAGAAAATCATTTTTAATGTGGTTAATTCTTCAAGGCATTTAAAAAAATTTTGTATTGGTAATACAATATACAGATTGTTTTATTTAAAAAATGTTATTTTATTATCGAACTCCTGACAAGGGCTACATTTCCGAGCATATGACAAATTAAATATATTAAATATGGTACTTTTCACGGCTTTTAAAGAGACCTTTTTATTGATGACAAAATATACAGGGTATTTTATTTAAAAAACTCAACGTTTTATCATTACTTTAAAATAAAAGTCAATGGAAAAAATATAGGTACGCCACTGTATTCTACGTACAAAACCCTAAAACTTTTCTATTTACATCTTTTTTCTAATATCAAGCGAGTTACAATTGCCTGGCCAAATTGACAAAATTTGAAAAAAAACTCCGTATCTTCGAAACGAATCGAGTACCGAAGCCATGCTTTACAGAATTTGTTTCAAACTACAAAATAGAGATTGTTCAATTAGTTTTTTTTATCTCTTTTAGTTTTTGCTATACCCTGCAAGGTCAACGAAAAGTCGCTACCCTGAACTTATTTTTGACAATTATTTTTGTTTCTTTAGGCACCATCATTGTTGAGGAAAATGCTTTCTGCTCAGTAGTAGATAAAGAACACGCTTTAACAAATTGTCAAAACTGTTTAGCATCTGTTCAGTTGCCAATAGCATGCCCAGGATGTACAGATGTAGTATTTTGTAGTACACACTGCAGTAGATTGGCATCAAAATCATTTCACGATGTTGAATGCGGCTTGCAAAAGATATTGTTTAAATCTGGTGCATCTGTAAATTGCCTATTGGCCTTAAGAATTATAAATCAAAAACCGCTTAATTTTTTTCTTGACAAAAGAAATAAGTTAAAGGATTACATGAAAGATTCATGTAAGAAAAATGTCGTTAGAAAGAAGATTTACAGGTAAGAATTAGTTTCTTAAAAGTATACACGGTCCAAGTTACATATGCAAAATTTTAAACCGTGATCAACGCGTAATATAGCGTGATATCGCGATTTCTGTACAGCGATTGGTTGAAAGTCAATGCTTTACAATTACGATTAGGTCTAATTGCCTGGTGATCAAGGTTTAAAATTTTCCATATATAACTTGGATAGAGTACAGCATACCTTCTCCGTATCTAAGTCTGTAAAATAAAACGGCGGATCGTGTGTAAATAGTTTACTAGTAATTTTATTTTTATCACTAGCAACTACTATTGTTGGTCACATTGTCACTTGTCACGCCAATATAATTTTTAATATGGCCGTCTCATTAATTCGGTTATCATTGGCCGGTGCAGCATTTGAACGATGTTACCAACAGAAGTAAATGACTGTTTCCAATATCGCGAAACTCATTAACAATACATAAACTGCCCTTTTTAGAAACCCGTAGTTATTTTATTTTTGTATAAGGGCATATTATTAAATAGTAGTTGCTCACTTTGGCCCTAATTAATATGTTTTGTGCTATTAAGTATTTATACTTTTTTTTTTAAATAAATATTTTAAATAGAGAACATTCTAAGAATATTATGTAAAAATTTGACCTAAGTGTATTCCAGTAGGTATATTAATATTATATAAAGATTTTTTGTCAAAAATAACCGTTTCTAATTATTTTAAAAGTTTTAATTGAAAGCAATTCTTATCACACTCAAAAAGCACAATTTTACGCTTTAAAATGAAGCTATTTATGGACCAATATAACTTGAATTAAAACGTCAATGTGAGTTGTTACATTTTTCAAACAAAATTTCGTTTAAAATTTTTAAAAAGAGAGAGGACATTAAAATAAATTTGATGATTGTAGCTAAGAGACAAATTATCAAATATAAAATCTGAAAACATTTGCATGCAGTGCAGGAAGACCAACTAAACCACAAGAAAATTCAATACAATTTAAAAAATTTCGTTTTTTTTTCGTTTTTGGCATCTCTTATGATTTGCCAAATTGCATTAATATCCATTAAAAGCTTTACCTGTGATTTTAAAATAATAGATTGTTTCACCATTATTAAAGTTAAAAGTTATTCTACAGAGGCGAAACCTGGTATTTAAATCTTTAGTTACCATTACGTACAGGGTGAGCAAAATCTCAGTTATTCCTGAAGTTATTAAAAATCCGATGTAGATGTTATAGGCTCTAGTTTGCAGAAACTTAAAATGGCGTAGTCAGAATTTTAATAAAATTATTTATCTACGAGATACGAGGGAAATTGAAAAATTATCTTTTTTGATTTTACTTTATATATCCTTTAATATAAGAAGTATCAAAAAACCATAGACACAATTTTTGTGGAACTTTCTACGTATAATCTACAGAAAGTATTTGATTTTTTTATACAGGGTTTTGTTAAAAAGGTACGATACCAACTTGATGTTTTTCTTATGGAACACCCTGTATATTTTTTTACTAATTAATAGTTCTTGTCACTACAATACCAAATATATATAACATAGTATCAGTATCTCTTATAGTTTTTTAAATATTTAAATTTTCATATTTGTTTTTAAACATACCCCGTATAAACAGTAAACACCTTTTTTAACCAAAATATTTTAAATTAATAATTAAATGTAATAATTAAGATATTTTTTTATGATTTATACTGTAGGTTAAAAGAAAAACAACCCATTAATAGTACAGGAAATGAAGCCCTAAAAAGGTGTAACCTGGCAATTATTTAGTCCTGCATAGATTGACTTGAAATTTTAACAGAAGGTAGAGAATACCCCAAGGATTAAAACCTATATCAAACCGAATGGCGCCTAAACCCTGGGGGTAGGTGCCGTTCCCCTAGGTGAAATTTTTTTGTTACATTTTACCAACAGAAATCGATTGGAAAAGTAATTCTAAGCAAAAAATGTTCTATACATTGTTTTTACAATACTAATATTTTTCAAGTTATTTGCAATTGAAACAAAATTATCTTGTTATAATTTTTCTACGACTCAATACAAACAACCATACGCAGTGTTAATTGTTAGCTTTATTTCTTCAAATCCAAAATTTAATAGATTCAAAGTCAAATAACGTAAAAATTCTGCATTTTTCGAAATAAAATTATTAAACATTTTTTAAAGTACATTATCAGACTTAAAAATAAAATATCTTAAAAATTGAGCAAGTTATGATAAAAATAAGGTCAGTAACTATTTTTTCTACGAAAAAATCAATAAAACAACCCCCTAACTACTCCCTAATTAAAGTTGAGTTTTAATTTTTTACAATTCTCATAATTCATGTATTGATAAAACGTCCAAGAAGTGTTAGCAATTTAAAATGTCTAATTTCAAAAATATTATGTAGATTTTTATGCTCCAAAGTGGCCTATTCGAATTTTTCAAAAAAAAATAAATTGTTTTTTTTAACCTATCTCCTTTGTTTTTAATGATAAAAAGTTTTTTGTAGGGTTTTTAAGGGCTACAAGGCTCTGTAAGTAAAATTCCTTAAGATCCTCTGGTTTTTAAATTGGGTGAGTTTAAAGAGCTCGAAAAGGGTGCTGCTCGTTCGTAAATAGAGGGTTTTGAAGGACTACATCTCGCCAAATATTCACTGTACAGAAAACCTACGCACAGGAAAATTTTAGTCATTAAAAAATCTGCAATTTAAATGATTATAATTTTTCTTATCTCCAGTATTTTCGGGGTTATTTAGAAAAAAAGGGTGAAAAATGTGAAATTGTAAATAATCGTTTTTCACTTTATGCCTAAATTTTCCTGAAATTAAGCATTTAAAATTGGTTTGGTCACACTTCTTGGATGAATGAATATTACTTGTATAAAGAGAACTGCAAAAGGGTAAACGTCCATTTTAATTAGGGGTAATTAGGGGCTTGTCTTAGTTCATTTTTTCATAGAAAAAAATACTGACCCTACTTTTATCATAAATCAATTTTTATGCTAGAAATTTAAAAAAAAGAAAGGCCTTATTAGGTACTTCAAAAAGATTCTATGAGTTTTCTTTAAAATATGCAGCATTTTTCCGTTATTTTACTTTAAATCTATCAAATTTTACATTTAAGGAAAAAACTTACCATTAACGCGCCATTTTTGTATTGGTCGTATAAAAATTACAATAAACAATTTTGTTCATCTTTTAAAACTTATAATTTTGCTTTCTACATTTTTTTTAATTAAAATGCATAGGTTTCGAGTTATTCGCGAAAACCCTATTAAAAACGTCATTTTTGTTGAAAAATTATTACTTTCAATCGCAAATAACTAAAAGTATTAGTTTTATGAAAAAAAC
Organism: Listronotus bonariensis; assembly: GCA_014170235.1. Lineage (NCBI taxonomy): Eukaryota > Metazoa > Arthropoda > Insecta > Coleoptera > Curculionidae > Listronotus > Listronotus bonariensis. The sequence goes on from JACEGR010003362.1 coordinate 9,250, forward strand.
ATAAAGAACATTTTTTGCTTAGAATTACATGTCCAATCGATTTCTGTTGTTAAAATGTAATCAAAAATTCTATCCCCTAGGGGAGGGGTGGCAACCACCCTCAGGGTTTTGGCGCCCTTCGGTTTGATATAGGTTTTGTACCTTGGGCTATTTCTTATCTTCTGTTAAAATTTTAAGTCAATTCATGCAGGACCAAAAATTGCAAGGTGAAATGCTTCATCTCCTGTATAATAAGTATTTAAAATTGGACTAATTGGAGCCATTTTCAGGTAAACCTGAAGTTCTGGAAAGTGAAAAATACGTCACAACTCTCTTCTTTCAGTATCATTTTTCTATACAAAGTCTTATTTGGATATGTCTAATACTCTAGAAGTTAGGGCAAATTTAAGCCGTTGAAAGCCAGAGTGTTATAAGTCAAAATTTAACGAATCTTTGTTCTAACTAGATTGCATCTTCTACATTTGATGAATATACGGAAATCATTATCAGTAATTTAAAAACACTAAAAGCAAAGATCCATCGTTAAATTTTAACTTAGACCACTCTGGCTTTCAACGGCTCATTTAATAGATTTGTAGACACCCAGTATTAGGTACACTAGTTTGCAAAATAGAAATGGTATTTTTGTAATTTTTTTGTTTCTTTGTAATGATGTTTAAGATATTTTTAATATACTAGTCTAGCTTGTTGCCAAATTTACGATTTTTGTTATAAAAAAATATTTTGAAACCGTAATGAGTAAAAATATACTGACCTGGCTGGGGCCAAAGTCTTAAAAGGGCATTTCAGTTCCCTGCTCATGGTGTCCCATTGGAGTTTAAGGTTATTTTCGACTGCATGCTGCTTATGCAAGCTATGAACCCCAACTACAACAGCAGAAGTAAATTCCTTACTAATGTTTTCTAATTCTTCAACGCTGTTTGTTTTTAGACTATAATTACTGACTTTTTGAGAGAGTTCAAAAATCTGAGTGGTTTTTTAAAAATTCTGGTTTTCTCCAATAAATGTTGTGCTTTTTGATTTACCTCTTTTAGATTATCATAAATATACTTAGTCAAATTTTCAACAGTGTCACAAACCAGTTTGCTGTGTAAAGAATACTTCTCGATTTGTCTTTTTGCTTGATGTCCAATACTGCATGCAAATTTGGCCTGACTTGCATCATTTTCGACGGAGATAACTGTAGAAAATTCATTGAATTTTGGCAGTTCTTGGAAAGGAGGTATATTGACGTTATTATTCTCCTTGCAAAATAGAAATAAAGGATCCTGCTCAGTTGTTTTTGGGAAACCACTAGCGTTAACATAATCCTCTACAAGATTAGTCAGTAACGACGTTTTATAAAGTAAAATTTGATTGTCTGGGGTAATATCAGTTTGTTCGTTAATGTAGTCTTGAAGATTTTGATAAGACTCGTTTGGGGCAATGTAAACTTTTATTAAACTTGACTTGTTTACATGAAAAATATTGACTGGTTTTCTTATTAAAACTGCATCTACTTCTTTGAAAAATATGTCAAAACTCCAAATTTTCTTATGATCAGCTTCCAATAATCCTGCCAAAAGTGGAGTTATTATTTTTTTAATCCTACGCTAAGTTGACAATTTACTGGTAGTTCCCTTTTCCATTCTATTGGACCGTTTTCCTTAGTTTGTATACCGGATATAACACCGCTTTCCTGTAAAAAGATAAATTTTTTTGGATATTTTATTTAATTTGCAATTGTAAAAAATTAGGTTTATAACAAAAGTAAAATAAATAGTTAAAGATGTACCTTTGTTTACTATTAACAAAACATATTGACTATTGACTTAAACCTTATCACTCTAATTGTAATTTATTTGGAATCCAGTCTGTGATATAACGATTTGTTTTTAATGTCTAATTAAACGGTTATCTATTTATTAATTATTTTGATATAGTTTGTGATACATAGGTTAGGTAGTAAAATTTTAATTTTATTTTTTTATTTAAGTATACTTTGTTATAAAGTTCTCTTTATATTGGGCAGATCGCCCGTTGATAAATAAATAAATGGACCGCCCAAAAACTTTCCGATTATAGTTTCAACGGCTTTGTAGACAGTATTACAGACAATCGGTGCAACAAGGTGTATAGACCTTTGCCCACAGATACATCCAATATATTGTACAACTTGTTGACAACAACGCTACAGATTAAACATGGCACAGACTATGCAACTTGTAAAATAGGTTGTACAACTCAAGTAACGATATCCGCATAATATTATGTGGATTTGTCGTTCAACAAGTTACATATATGGGTCTGTGGTCAAAAGTCTATGCACCTTGTTGCAACGAATGTCTATAATACAGTCTCCACAACTGTCAAAACGATATACGCATAGTCTGTGAGCCCTTTTATGCCATTTTTCTACCCAGATCTTCTTTTATAAAAAAAAACTGGTAATCGTTTAGAAAGTTGCGGCAACTCCGATTTTGACGAAATTTTGGATACAGGGGTTTTTGGACCGCTGATAACGAATCTGAACGAATTTGTTTTCGGAAAAGTTTCGTTCTCATGATATCCATCATCAAAGTTGAAATTCACACCAATCTTATTTTCACTATATTCCCCCTTCTTTTTGCACCTAATTCTTGATTTAAAGCTAAAGTAGACCGCAACATATTTGATTTTTTTCCTTTTAAAACCCCGTTTTTCTATGTAATTTAGACCTTTTATCAAATAAATTGCAAAGGTTCCCTTTAAAAAGCTGCAACCGTGTTTACACCATCCACCATATTCTCCTGCATTTAAAAATGAAGCTATGCAATTTAATGCAAAAAAGTGTAAAATATGTAGAAAAATGGAGTTTTAAAAGGTGAAAATATTTTTTTTTTGCGCCACTTTAGTTTAGAATCAAATATTGTGTGCAAAAGAAGGGGAAATAAAGTGAAAATGGAGTTAGTTTGAGTTTTAACTTTGATGATGGATATCCCGAGAACGAAACGTTTCCCAAAAAACCCCTGTATACCAAATTTTTCATCAAAATCGGAGTTGCCGCAATTTTTTAGACAATTACCAAAAAATTATAGTTTTTTTTAAATCAATTTTAGCTATAATATTAATTTCATTAAATTTTATCAATTATCAGTTAAAGATCTATAAAATGTATAAAATAAATTTTGACTAAATTGATTTTTCTTCGACATACTTTTATTAAAGCTATTAATCTAGTTTTATGTGATAAAATGTATTTATATATTCTAGTTAATCTTATACTTGAGTTTAAATAAAGTGAATCAGTATTCAAATATTTTACTGATATAATCGCAAAATTAAATATTACTTTATTTATGCCAATTTAGGGTCGATTTCAACATAAGTAGAATATAAATGTTTATAAATTTTATTCTGGTATTGGTAGCGAATATGCTATTATTAAGAGTTATTCTAAATAGTTAAAAAAATAAATACAAAAAGAAATGAGCCCTCCTCACAACTAACGGTTTTTAAAATTGTGATCAATCACACTAAAATTAAACTTCAATTAGTAAAATAACCTTTTTGTTGTAATATGATGCATAGTTTCTTTATTTCTTCGCCCACCATACGGGCGAAAAGGTAAATTACCAGTTGCCACGTGATACAAAGTGACACCAATAGACCATAAATCAATGGTGGCTCCAAATGTTTTATTAGCATGTTTTCTAAGCACAGCCCTTTCGTACATATCTGGATGAAGATACTCTTCAGTTCCATAAAGAGAGACAAAGTGTTGCCCATCTTGAAGTTCCCTAGCAGCGCCAAAGTCTGTTAATTTGTATATTGTTGTACCATCCTCACTAATAAACTTCATAATGTTACCTAAAATTTAGTTAAAAATAACTTTTTAAAATGATATTTTTAAATACATTTACTTTGGAATCTACAGGGTATCTGCTAATTAATGGTACACAGATAAACTGCAGATTTCTTTGGCCAAAATATTAAGATTTAACCAAACACATGTATATCCAAAAATTAATAATAAGGAAGATACAGGGTGTCAAAGTGAAAAAAAAAACTTTTAATTTATTTCTATAACTTTCACTAATCAAAATGTATATTTTGAATATTGTAATGAAACTCAGTATCTAGAAGTTGCTTGACATAAACTATTCAGATTTAAACCAATAAACTCTCCTACGCTTTCGACAAAAAAAGGTATATCCTGTAGAAATTGCTGTAAGCACAGATATGTGCATTTAAGATGTTTAGTGCAACCAAAAAACTATATGGAAAAATACATTAAATCATTTGATATGATGTGGCAGTTGCAGGTATAGCTAATATATGTTGTAATTAATGGTGTTTTTGGTTGCACAATACAACTCTAACGCAAATATCTCGAAAACAATTGCTTAGAGTGATTCTTTCAAAGTATGCCTTTTTTGTGTAGAAAGAATAAGAGAGTTCACTGGTTTACTTAGATGGTACATACATACAGAGTAGCACAAAAAAGTCGCAAAGTTTTAGAGAAATTTAAAGCAGTGTTGTTAGCACCCTCTCGTTTACACTAAAAACTAATATTAAATCTAATGTCAAAAATCACCTGGATTTCGAGTGTTATTTGTGTGTGAGTGTTAGTGTTGTTTGAAAGTACTATTTTGTTCATATGTCAGGTTTATTTTAGAGTATGCATGCCCGGTATGGTCACCATATTATAAAACCTGTGTTGATCAGATTGACCTTGTCCAAAATAATTTTTAAGGTTCATAGCTTTTAATATGGGTATTCCGATCGAAAATATTATATATGAGGAGATTAGAAATGTGTTAAATTTACCAAGTTTTAAGAACAGGAGAATGCTTATTGATATTTGTACGTTGTATAAAATTTTAAATTGTAATATTAACTGTAGTGACTTGCTGGGTGAAATATGTTTAAACACTCCTCAAAGAACACTTCCCTTTGTCAGCTTGTTTCATGTGCTTACTAACTATGGGGTATCATCTGCATTGACAAGATTTTGTATAAATGCTAATAATGTAAATAGAGATGCTGATTTAGACTTTTTCACCATAGCTTGACTACTATTGAGCGGAAAGTCGCACAGTGTTTGATTTGTTAGGAATATAATCCTTGATCCCATTTTCAGAGGTGCATTTACATATTTGCCGCCCGTAATCTATTTTATTTTCGCCGCCCCTTTCTTCTTTTTTCCTTCAGAAATATTTTTGAAGAGCAAAAAAAAAAGGTCCTCACTTCCATTTCTTTCAATTGTAGGTACAAAATTGAATTCGAAATCCTACAAAATTATTCATAACACATAATCTGCCGCCCCCTAAACAACGTCTGCCGCCCCCTAAAAATGCCGCCATAGGCTTCAGCCTACTCAGCCTTTTGGTAAATGCGCCACTGCCCATTTTAGATTTATATTTTATATTTATATTTTGTACTTTTATATTTTTTAAAATGATGTGTTTGTTATTGTTTATTTAATATTTTAAATTGTCCTTGTGCTTTTTATCATTAATTTATCATTGATTTATCATTATTTATTTGTTTGATTATTGTAATTTCTATCATCTGTTGAAAATGGCTGGTCCCTTGATCAATTATTTATTTATTTATTTATTTATAGTTATTTCAATAACTCACACCCTGTAGGTATATGATATTATATATATATATATATATATATATATATATATATATATATATATATATATATATATATATATATATATATATATATATATATATAATAAAATTATAGATAATTTTAAAACTCCTAAAAAGAAATATTGTTTATATTTTGTATTGTTTTCATAGATTTATTATAATTTCCTACCTGGCTTTAAATCTCTATGCACCAAATTAAGATCCCTGAGATGCTTCATTCCAGCATACAGGTGGGTTAGCACTAATAAAAACTCTGTCTCCTCTAACCCATATGTATTTTCTGGATCATCTAGTATGTTAAATAAACTGCCACCTGTACAAAGCTCCATAACAATTACTTTACCTCTATTTTCTTGTTCTTCTTCAATGGCAAGAAGCTTAACAATATTTTCATGATTAACTTTTCTAAAAATAATTATTATAAAATAATCTATCAGTAATAAAGAACAAAATACTTTTTTCACTTATTAGTTTGACACAATTTAAAAAGATATGTATTATTAATTTAACATGATGCACTAGTACTTGTAAGTATATAATTTTAAAATGTATACAAAATATTTTATATGTGGTGTATATGTCTATGCTGTATAAATGTAAGCTTCATATCAATTAAAATGCCAAATCATGGCAAACCTTTTCGTCCTAAATATGTTAATGTCAATAAAAGAGACAGTGTGCAAATGGAATTTGGCATTACATATTAGTAACTCGGTAGCGTCGACCACCAGAGTTAAGCATTGAGGAGCACGGAAATAACTTAGATTGGTGACCTTGTGACCGCTGGTTAGAGCAGCGGCACACGATGTTCTGCTTAGGGGTTAACGGACAAACCGGGCAGCACCATCCAAAGTTTTGGAATGAATAGCCTGTAAATGGGAAGGAGTAGGGGTCAAGGCACAATAAGCCTCTAGGCTGCAACGCACCACCTAGAGGATGATTGTTGGACCTAGGTGCAAGACCAAAAAAGGGAAAAAAAACTTTTAAGATTGCAAATTCATGCCTGCTTCATGTTAGAGAATTATAAACTAGCTTTACGTCCATCTCACGGAAAAGTAACCAGAAGCAAAAAAATAAAACATCCTTGACTAACTTAATTTTTTACATACTGTTTAGGTAGACTATTAACTTAAAAAAATATTTGATACAGCTCTTGTTAATAGAAATAAATCATTAATGCATTTTTAATAAGTTAGTCCGTCTAGGGCTTTTTAACCACAATTTTATCTAACCTTTAGAGAAGGTTGTTAAAAAACGAAATCCACGAGCGCCATTGCAATTGTTTTATCATGCCAAAACTAAAAGTAAAAGCAATAACTTGTCCGTTATTTTTTAACAAAACTGAAGGGCACACTTTTTTTGTCCCATCCATCCCTAAAAGATATTTTTTAATGTATAGGTTACGGCGGCCAAAATTTTTAAAATATTATTTATATATGTACAACTTGGCTATACAACAAAATGTTTTAACTTTTACAAAAAGTACATTCTAGTTGCAGGAAAAACTTTGGCAAGCCATAAAAAGTGTTCTTCAAATGCACAAAGCTTTCATATGGGTCTTTTAAAAAATCATTTGATTTTGGTAGTTAAAAAATTGCTATTTGGCTCTAAACCAAGCTAACATTTTTTTAACGGGTGTGTGGCACAATTTAAACACAAGTTTTTTAAACAAATCTATGTTTTATGGACTATCGCTCTCTTAAAACTAGTTCAACTTAAAGAAAATAAATCAATATTGCTATAATTATCATTATAATTCTTTAGGAGACGATCAACAAACACGTTTTGCCCGTAATTAGTCCGGTGTCCATTTACATAAAACAGTTGCTGACTACGTGTGGGTCTAGAGGGAATTCGAAAAGTACTTGAGTTAATTAAATCACTACAATTAAGCATATTATTCAACAGTTTGTATAGGAATATCATCATTGCATCTTCCCTGCGTCTTTTAATGACTTCAGCCCTAAGAGCTGGATTCTAGTTAAATAAGGCAAGTCGTTGTATGCTTAGTATAAAAGTTAATTTTCAGTAATGTGTAGCATTGTCTTTTTACAAATTTGTATTGTGTACACGTTCTCCAATCCTAATTACATAGAGTCGCATGCAATATCAATGTGATCACGCTTATTTCGAATGTTTTTAAGCGACTCTTAACCTCGGTCACATGTGACATTATGAAGTGAGTTTGAAGAATAGATCCACGGCATATTAAATTCTCTTTGCAGCGTTATGGTAAATCAGCAGAGATTATAATTGGTACAAACTGAATTAAACCACTATAATATTTTCTTTTACTAACTGTTAGGTACACTAGTAGTATAAAATAATCTATTTATTGTTTTTTTTTGGTATTTTTGTATTTAAGATTAATTAAATAATTCAGGATTTAGTACAAACATATCCGTTATCCATCCATCCCATCCTGTCCATCCCATAAAGTAAAATTAAAACTATGTCCCTATTAAAAACTTGCTAAATTGGGATAGTTTGTGACATAGTTACAAGGATTATAAATAACCTTTAATAAAGCTTTTTAATTTGTAAAAGTCAATTCAGAAAAATACTTCATGAAAAAAAAGTAAAAAAACTGTTTGTTTTTATCTGTCCCGTCCATCCCAAACTTCAAAACCCTAGAAAACAGAATAACACAAATAATAAATTATTTAAACTATTTATTTATTAGCACTATTATTTCACAGTATTATTGATGCAAAATAAAAATTATTTCCTAATGCATTTTAAAATAATATGAATTGCTTATAGTAAGTGTGACTGATATGTCCTGTCCATACCCTTGAAATGGCCGTTTTTATATACCTTCTTTGTGTTCGTATCCTGGAAGTCAGTATTCCATCATTTTTAAAATTATATTGTTTTTTTAAGATAAGATATGGCACTTATCATAATATTGAAAAAATGTATGGTTTTAGAAGGTAATATTAAAAATAGGTAAGGTTAATCCCATGATTAAATTATAACTGAATTCGCATATACATAAATTGTTATATTAAACTAATTGCTTTAATAGAATTTCAAATATAAATTATGATTCAATTATTAGTCTTTGAAGATATGTATTTGATACAAAAATGGGATAAAGATAGGTAGAGTTTTAAAATGTGAAAAAGCGTGAAAAAAGGCTGGAAGTACTTACTACTCAAACTTTTTATGATTTTTATATAAAAAATAAAATTGTTATAATGATTAGCAAAATAAACAAATATTTGTTTTTAATTTTGGGTCATGTGATCTACTTAGACAAGCAGGTTCTTAAGGAATCACCCACATGTAGTAGTGCAAAAATATCAACCCAGAAATCTTTGAGCACCTGATAGACATTTTTAGCATTACTACACCGCAGCAAATACCATTATTTAATTTATTCAAAAATAAGATAAATAAATACATTTATTTATAATGTAACTAAAAGGCTTTACCACTAATATTTTCTAGTAAATTATATGCGTCTTTATGGTGCATTTAATTACCTTAATACTTCAAATTCTCTAATCTGAACTTCCTGGGGTCGCAATGTTGATATATGATTAAATGTTTTAACTGCAACGGGTTCTCCATTAACTTTGTTAACACCCTGGTGGACGGTCGCAGTGGCTCCTTTTCCCAAAATACTCGTAGTGGACCAAACATAATTGGTAGATCCCCGAAGATAGGAGGACATATTGCTGTTTTATGACTATAGGCTCGACCACAAAATATATGGTTTTGCAAATTTTAATATTAGCAAAAAATTAGCTTTAAGCAGCACAAATTGTTTTGGATCTCACATAATAAAAGTTTCACAATTTTCTTTAGGTACTTCTCTTTTTCACAGAAAAAAACAAAAATATAACCTAAAAACTAATTTTAGAAAATTAACGTCATAATTTTATAACGTTGCCAAGTTTAGTTTTTTGTTGCAAGGCCGGACCCAAAAATCTATAACTTTGGAAGCAATCTAGCAAGTGGTCCTGGTCCTGGTGTATATTTTTTAAAGAAGAAAATATGTAACTTTTGGTAATTTTCTAGAAACCTGCGGCAACTACGATTTTAACGAAATTTGGTGTACGGGGGTTTTGGGGCGCTAATCACGAATCTGAAAGTGAAAAAGCTAAAGTGTCACACAATATTTGATTTTCACCTTTTAAAATCCCGTTTTTCTCATAGATAACCTACATTTAGATCCCTAGTGGCAAGAAGCATTTTTCGGATTTTTACGACCGCGCGCAGTGTGTGTGGACGAACATGCGCACTTAAAAGCCGTGGCAAAATACAAACACCGGCACCCGTACCCTTCGTCCGCGGTCTGACTATAACGCTGATTAGCTAGCGTACTTCGAACAGACGGCGTCCTGGCCGTCAACAAATTATTTCTTATAATGCGAATAGTTTGTTTGTGTACGGGTGCGTTTACCCTCAACTGGCTTGCGTACAAACCGGTTTTTTCGCCCATGAAATGTAACTTTTGTTTCGCGCAGGTTATAACATTAGCAATCCATCGAGATCAGTGGTTTTTCTACGTTTTTACATTAATGCTTTGATAATGCGGCAACCGTGCATACACATAGGGCTTCATGGCACACTAGAATTAAAATGATTCAAAGTATAGCTATGCAATTTAATGCAAAAATTAAGTAAAATACGTAAAAAAGGGGTTTTAAAAGGTGAAAATCAAAAATTGTGAGGGAATATTGTAAAAATAGGAATAGTTTAAATTTCAAGTTTGATGATGAATATCTCAAGAACGAAACGTTTCCGCCAAAAATTTTTCTTTCTGATTCGTGATCAGCGCCCTAAAAAAACCCGTATACCAAATTTCGTCAAAATCAGAGTTGCCGCAGGTTTCTAGAAAATTACCTAACGTTTATGTCTTATGTGTTCTTTTTACAGGTCAACATCATTGATATGATAAGCCCAAAAACAAAATGTACTGTTTAAAAAAAATAAAATAACGTGAATAAAATACACGTTTTTGTATGACCTTAAAACAGTTGAATTGTAAAATACGTAAAAGCAAATATATGATTAGATTAGCCTAATTTTATGTAATAATTAATAATAATAAAGAATTGAATGAATTGATGTATATTTTTACCAGCCTTCTTTGCACGTTGTCAGTTTTTAAAAATCAATATTTTTCTTTTAGGAGATGCAGCGACACTGCTACTTTTAACATGACCATCAACTGATTGACATTTAGTGTACAGTGACTAGGGGCACGTTGATGTGCCGCGATTATTTTTACCGGGCACGTGTATGACGTCACTACTGAGCGTGCCCTTAATTATTTACTACTAAAATAGGTGCACGTTGACGTATGCGATTTTATCAACTGAACGTGCCATTAGATCTATGATAGGTGCCTGTTGATTAGCAGCTATCAGCAAGCAAATGTTTTATTATTCATAAAACCAGAAGCAAAGCTATTATATTATAAATAAATAAATATAAATCTTATTTTGAACATAGTATGATAAAATTAATTTTATAGTTGTAGGTTTACCTACCTAACAAAAATAATTTGCTCAGTGTCTCATTCACTTCTGACGTTAATATACAAATTTGATTATTTTAATTAAAACAAACAAAACTAGATATACTACTAATTTTTTATAATTGATTAAATATAAGATTTTTTCTACACATTTAAATTTAAAGTAAAATCCTCAAAAATGATCTAAAAAAATATGAACGATACAGGGTGTCCGGAAATTATGCGTCAGGATTTTGTTGGGCAATTCTGCACGAAAAATTAATGAAACAAACTCTATACAATTTTTGTGTTAATGTTATTAATTTTATATCCAAATTTATAAAATGATTGAAACAAAAAATTCTAAGGCATTTTCTAAAGTGAAGGACAGTTTAGGCCATATCAAATTAATAGGGCAAATAAAAAGAGTCACTAGTGATAGTGAGTATATATGCAAAATTTGGCGAAATACAGTATACTAACACTAGAAAAAAGTTATTAGAAATAATAACAAAAAAAAATTTTCTTCAACATCCTGTATATCCGTTAATTTTTAGTTTTCGAAAAAAATTTATAGAAGTTTGTTGCATTAATTTTTCGTGCAGAATCGCCCACAGAAATCCTGACGCGTAATTTCGGGACACCCTGTATGAATCATAAAACATTAAAACTGGAAAACAGAATAAAACAAAGATTTATTGCTTCAAAAATTAAAGTATTTTGTCTAAAACATGGTTTTCTCATAGATTTCGATCCATCGGTATCTTCTCGGGTTGCAGTTAGAAGGTAAGTGTAATTAAATGTAAATTCAGTTGTCTCGTTTTATGCTAATCATCAGAATTATGTAGCAAAACAGACAAAAGACAATACTGAACTTGATATTTCATGACAAGCAGTTTTTAAATGGAACACATCATATCCCATTTTTGTTTTCTACGGATAATTTTAGATATTTTTCAAGTAAAATATCCTATACCCCTCATCAGCTGTTTTCAAAATATTAACAATTAAAAATTGATTAGTTTGGTACTTTTGACAAGCTTTTAAAACCTAGAGCCTGAGAAATGAGGACAAATGTTGCACTATCTATCTTATTATATTTCCCAGACCGTGCCCGCAGACCTAGCAGATGGTACTTGCAATAGTTGGTACTCAAAATAATAGTACCAATTTCAGGACCACCGCTAGTACCATTAGTAAGTACCGTCTAATAGCTTTTGAACAGGACAGTGCAAACCATTTCCCCTGATCTGATCCAGATTTTATAGACTACAGTAAAAAGCACAGAGACGTGTAATTTGATTGGTTTGAACCCTTCACACGGTTATGCAAAACTGTCATTCAGTGTCATTGGGGGGTCATGGTAAGTTCTGGTTAGTTAAATCTATTTTTTTTAAATTTGCTTTATTAAGGTATTAAAACAAAAATGATTTACCTAACCAGAACTAACCATGACACCTCATCCCAAAGGTGAATTTTGTGTGGTGAACCGTCTGAACCGCTCCCTTCAGAAGCCATTCCTTTTACCTTGTAGAACCGTTCTGAACCGTTCTCTGAAGTCTGAACTGTCAATAGTGCCAAGAACGGTTCTACAACATGAAAAAATGTCAAAAAATTGTAAAAGGAACACCCTTGGTGTCGTTCCGGGCGGTTCAAGAGCGTAAAAGGAATACACTTGACAAATAACGTCATTTATTTTTTTAAGCGAATGCAATCGATGAGTAATTCTCACGGATTCTCACACCTTGTTCATGTTCTGCTCTTTTGTGCATTGAGTTTGCCGTTTTATACATCGTCTTGCCTCCATTTTGTCTAAATGTACCGTTAAACATACTATAGTTTAGGGATAAAGAATTTAATTTTCCACGATGGGGGACTCCTAGAGGGAAATGAAAATAATACGGAGGTCCAAAATGTGGCTCTTGTCGATTTTACTGCTTTTACAAACTTTATTTTAAAAGCCGCAACGGTTTTGCTTCCTGAAGATGATTCTCAAGCTGAACCAAAAAATTTGGTGGCCGCCCTGGATGATAAAGTCAATCAGGAGTTTATTAAGAAGTTTATAAGTGATCCCCAAGTTACGACCCTTTATATTCAAAGAAACTCATCCAAAGGTAAGTATTTTTTTATAAAGGAAAATGATATGATCCAGGATATGACTCATGCATCTGTGTCCTAAAAGGTAATCTAAGGCTCTGAGGTAAAGGGTGTATTTATTAAATGTTGAAAAAAGTAAGTACTTTTTAAGCCACGTACAGACTTTGATACAACGGCGAAAACATTTGTTGGCCGACTGTATCTTGAATGTTGCACATCGGTCGCCTGTTTTCCATTTAATATGGAAAACATCGGCACGTTTGTACGAGCTTTAAAACTAGTGTGGACGCGAAACACTTGTATCTGCAAATGTTAGCCAACTTTGTTGCTGAAAATTTTTTGAACAAGATACAGTCGGCCGACAATGTTGTCCCGATTGTATTCAAGTCTGTAGATGGCTTTAATGACCAGTTAAGTAAGTTAAAAAAAAAAATTCATAAAATGTCTCATGCCATTTGAAAATGATGTTTACTTTAAATTATGGTTCTTGGTTGTCCAACTTCAAGTGGACCAAGGGCCACTTTAAAAAATGCAGTTTGGCCCCAAACCTTTTTTGAGATAAGTTAATTTATCATATTAATTTTTCATAGTTACACCTGTTCTTAGTCCAAAATGCCTATTTTATTAGTTATAACGATTTCTTTTCACTTTATAACATTTATTTTTATAATGAAAAGGGTTTATGTGGGAAAAAATATTATAGCAAATAAGTACTATAAAGTTACACTCTATCAGAATTTTATATTAAAGGTATAAACTGAGTGATAATAAACCTATTTCCTTTATACAGGATGTTTCCTAACTGCAGTAAAAATGTAAGGGCTTTTTATTAGCTTATTTTAATAGCAAAATGTTTATGAGACAAAGGTGTAAAAATGTCTAGTTTCGGTTTTTGATACTATTTTCAATATCTCTTAACCAATTTTATTAAAATTTGCAAATATGTTTGTAACATTAACAAGCTAATTTAGCTTTAACTAAATTAGATTTATTAGAGTCCAGTGGCGCCTTGAGCGCCACCTAAATGAATATTCCTAACAAAAAACACTGACATCCAATGACTTTTGTGCATTTATAAAATATTAAAATTGCTCAAATATCAGTGACATATCGTAAGTAAACAGGTAAAACCAACTAAGTTACAATTTTATGTTGTGGAGATATAAGCAATTTTATATAAAATTGGCTTTGAAAAAGAAGCCTTTGCTATGCATGTTTTATATTGCTATCAAAAGTAATGGATTCTATAAAGAGTTGCTTCTAATATCATATGACGTATGTAAAAATTGTAATATTTATAGACATTAATTAATCAACTAAACTAAACTAAACTAATTTTTACAAAGAAAATATCCAAAGAACATTAGAAATAATAGTTTTTGTACTTAGTGAATTTTACCTCTTTTGTAACCTAGTAATTTTACCATATAATGCATAAATTTAGTAATATAACTGCACATAAAAACACTAGAAACAATTGTTAGCTCACTAAACTTAAAACCAGATCTAATGGTTTGACTTAACCACTGATTAATATTCTGTCTCGACTTTTGCATCCAAAAAACTCACTAAGTGACACATACGCAATATTATTTAGGTGCACTTTAAGTTACTTAGGGTGTTTTACCGTTACCACAAAAGTTTTTCTTGCACTAAGTGAAATTTAATATTTTACCTAAGGGCTTTAGATGTCAAACATCGCAGTTTTGAGTTATTCATATGATAAAACTATTACCGCAAGTTACTTGGGTATGCTTAACTCATTTAAAAAAATATACTTAGTGACTTTTACCTTTATACCGACGATATATATATAATTTTTTTTTATATTTGTCTAAGTGCTACTTATGCCACTGGACTTATTAAGTCCCGTCCTGACTTGAAATGGCCAGTTTTATTCAAAATCCCCGTCCAGAATACAACTGCGCTTCATGCCGAATAATGTTACCGCTGGACCACAATCCGCGCCAAGACAGTGTAGACAATAAAACATACTTATACACTGCGATCCACAGTTTGTCGGATTGGAAAATCGTACCTATATCGAATAGCGCCGATGTACACAAAACCTGACTTTGAGTATGAAAAGGTAGTTTGAGGTTAGTGGTTGTTAACAAAACATTACAAAGACGTATTTTAATAACCATTTACAAAAGTGAAATTTATTGTAATATCTTGTCTATATGTAAGTAAAACTTTTGATGCGATTATTTATGTTTGTTTTAATAAGTTTTAAAAAATAAACAACGGCACACCACCTTTTTAATTTTTTTAAATACATTTAAATACGAGTAAAAAATCTAATTCTTATGTGAAAGTGTGTCGATCATTATTAACATAAAAAAATCCAAAATATTTTTTTTTGTAGGACCAACATTGATTATAATAATGGTTTTTAACTAGAAATAACAAATAATATGCAAAATAGTGATAATACATAGTCTTTTGTGCAAGAAAGAAGTCTTCTTACCCATGTTTGTCGGTTTGAAACTTTGACATAATAGGATTTTACTTTTATCCAACACTTACATATAATATCTACATAATTGATCAGATTTTGAGGATATAAAGTGTACTATAAGTCACTAGTGAGCTAAAGTACCCGCCTTTAGCTCACTAGTGACCTGAATTCTTTTATTACTTCCAACATTTCACAATTAAAAATAACATAAAACAACTAATATATTATACTACAATTTATTCGTGTTTATATTAACAGTAATTATTATATTAGATTTATCTTGGACAACGTTACATTGTGCGGAGTGTTTTCAGGAAGTCTTTTTCAGCACCTAGTACTTGCCTTAGTGCGCTCTTCACCCGGTATTCGTCTTGCAATCTCAAACTTGTTAGAGATGCAATCTTTTAAATATCCTTCTGCCTGCGGTAGAAGAGAAGACTTCACCCGCCATGGCGTTTAAGGTTGGTGATATCGGTCCCAGCGTTGACTAGAAGTGTCGCTGAAGAACACTTGCATGCTATGACCACTATATAAGATTTCATCAGGTAGTTGCAAATAATGAGCAAACTACTCTCAGGTTTTCAGGAAATTTTATTTATTCCCACGCATTGCCTAGTGCATTTGCCTTTTGAAAGTTGACAAAAATCTTTTGTGAGGCGTGTTCTCTGGCCTTAGGGACACATATTTTCTACAAATAATTCTACAAGCACATTTACCAAAAATCCTTCTTTTAAAATTGTAAAGCTTCTCGATTTGTTCATTTCGTCTTGGTATCAGGTATAGAAACATATATGTACTTTGGCCTTTATCTACTATATCTTCAATACTTAAGCGAGTTAGTTCGTCACAACGGCATGCACCAGCGATTCCCAATATCAATGCAACCTACTCAAATCGAACAGATAAATATTTAATACCAGAAACTAAAGTAAATTCATACCAGCGGCATTAGAATTGCCCGTCGTCAGGTGCCTCAGCCAAAAATGTTTCGATGTATTGCTCTCAGAATTTTGCCTTTCGGTTTTGAAAATTTCTTGAATTGCTCTTTCCGGAAATAAGCGACAACTTTTCCCATACCTCACACTATATCCACGTTCTTATATATACTTTAAAGTCGTTTTTATCATTGAATACTTGGTCCCATTGATGAGGGAGCAACTTTTTTCGATAAAAACAGAAAGTAAGCCATAATAACATCTTCATTTATAGTACAACTCCTCGCCTTTTCCTCCGTAGCTGCGAATGTTCCCAAATTCTTTATTGTACGTTAGTTTTGACTTCTACTCTGGAATTAAACTGCATGTCGTTACCGCAGCTTCTTCCAAAATTTCACGCAGGAACTTCACAATTTCCATTTCATAGAAGCATTTTTTTATGTTTGTCTACAAAGTTGTTTACTAAACAAACCCGTAGTTACCAACAAAATGCATTACAACTAAAAACAAGAAGCTTGCTTTCCAAAAATACAAAATTTTTGTTGCTGGTGTTGACAATGACAAGTAACAAATAATGGATGACGTTTTCAAATTATTTTCGATATTAAAAACGATTTATACGAAAGTGTTGGATAAAATTTTGTATTAGACACGTGAGTTATTACATAAGTCACTTAAGAAAATTACTTAAAACTAAAGTTAAACTTTTCTTGCGTGACTTATATGTAAATATAACTCATTATCAATAAATAACTATAATTTACAAGAGTTAAGAAGGTATTCTGCCTTTCTCTATTTTTAAAACCTACCTGTTAAAACAAAATTAAAAATATATTTATTAGTTTAACTTACATAATAATTTACACCAAATTTTATAATGAATTCAATATGTTTGTAAATACTTATTAAAGATATTTTCTTGTGTTGTTTTGTTTACAACAATTAACCTCAAACCATTGACATTTAATAAATGTCGCGGCACTTGCGGACCCTTGAAACTTGAAGTCGGGTTCGGGGAACATCGACGCTACTTACTCGATCGACGTACGATTTCGGTGACTAGGAATGTAATGATGTTTGGCGGAAAATATCCGTCCATTCTAAAATCCTGTTCGCGCGCTACTTTGACGCGAAAAAACCGACAAGCTCTGAATCACCGGCGAATCATTCGCCAAACCCTTAAAACGACGGCGACGTGAACTTCGTCCATACCATAGGTGCGAGGTATGTGGACGCGGTATGCTGGAGGGCACGGCGAATTGTTGCAAGTCTGGACGCGATAAATTACCACTAAATATTTTAGTACTATGTAAGCACATCTACTTTGTTTATTTTCTAGATGATGATACTGATCAAACACCTGATGGAGAAGAGGAAAAGGAACCAGTGGTTTACTATGTCAGTAATGAAGTTCATTATTCAAGTTCAAAAATGTCCAGTTTAGTTTGCATCAAAAGAGGGGCTGTCATAGAAGCTGATAAAAGTATTAGAGCACAGGTAAAAAAACGATGCTAATTGAAAAGGAACCGAGCGCCAAATTTGACATTTGAGTTATCAGCGATGGTATTAAAAAATAAATATTGCACAAAAGTTACCAAATTTTTAATTTTGTTATTTAAACATGATACGTCGGCGTCGTTTAAAAGGAATTGTTAGCCTCAACTAAATGCCTTATTTCATAACTTTAAAACTGTAGACACTTAGATTTTTTGGTCGATAGTTTCTTTTAAATGAATAAGTAAAACTGGAATGGTACTTTAAAAAGATCCAAAGTATCTGGGTTCTGTTTAAACAAAGGGAAAAATAAATAATATTTTTATTAAAAAATGACACCAATAAGTTTATATAAAGAGAATCCCTTCTTGGATCCTTTTATACCGGATCAGCTTAATAACTTAACACATAGGCAATGTGAGGAAAAGAGATAGTCTAACGTGAATACCCGCATGTAAACATTTCGGATTGGATGAGTCACATACATTCTTTGTTGTTGCTTTGCTGGCTGATATCCCAATACCTATTTGCTTTACCAGTATAAAAGAAAACTGCATTTTTCCATTATGTGGTTTGGGCCTTTACTGTATAGATGGGGCAAACTTAAAACCAGGCGTGTGGAACTTTTAACACATGTAAAACGAATAGAAGGAAGTCGTTTGGTGCCAAAAACTCATTTTTCGCGATTTGGCGCAGGGTTCCTTTTTAATTATCATTATCCAAATATGCTTAAAGTAGTAGTTAAAATATTCAGCCAGTGGACTAGTGTTTTCAATTTAAAAAAAAGCTGTATTAATAAAATAAAATTTATCATGTCTATAAGACTTTAGTTGAAGGGCATTTAGGAAACCAGAAAATAAACTTTTTAATAAAAATATAATGTGTGGTAGTAAAAATTAACTCTGCTCAATTTTTTACATTTTGTCTACTTTTATAGGTGCGAATGTTAAACTTCAGTGAGGGCTCTCCATATGAAACTCTTCATGATTATGTAAGCAAGAGTGTTGCACCATTCTTTAAGTCTTATGTTAAAGAATCTGGCAGAGCTGATAGGTAAGTTTTAAATTTTAAATGCATTTATACAGTGTGGTCCATTTAGTGTGAACAAATGGAAAACTTTTTATTTGGATGTCAGAAAATTTTAGTCTTTATAAAAGTCGGTGCATGTTCCAAAACTGTATTAGCAGTAGTTAGTTTTATTAAAAGTTAAAGGATATACAGGGTAGATAAAAAAGCAAAAACTGCTTAGGAGTAAAGTACCCGTAGTTTTAAAAATACAACGAAATGTTAAATAAAAAAGTTATTTAGAATTAAAATTTATGACTAAATATAATTTCGTGACATTCTACTTAGATAGATTAAAATAGTACACAAAATTTATTATAAAATTATCAGCGTTAAAATTGTTCAAACGCGTTTTTCTCGATTTGTCAATTTTTGAATTATACTCGTTTGCCCACCCACAGGGCCCTAGAATTTCACAAATATGCATTTTAATAAGTTATATATACTAGAGATGAGCTTAACTGTGAATTTTCATTCACAGGTATACCTGTGAATGTGATTTTTTTATTAATGGTGATTTTAACCCGTTAATGTGAATTTAAGTATGATCGAAAAAAAGAACGACAACGACGCCGTTATATTTCACAGAAGATAAAAGTCAAAATTTGTATTATGTTGTCAGTGTGGGGTGAAATAAATGGGGATAAAAATGAATTGAAATAAGAGGGCAAAATATTGTTTTTATTACACGAAATCAAACAGAAAAGAAAATTACAAACTATACCTAGTTTATTAAATTATTATTTAATATTATATGCAATTTTTGTCCTATTTATTAGTTTATATTATTTTATTCATATATTTTATATTGTTTTTTAAATTGTATATTGTTTATTTTAAATTGTTGTTTGTTTGTAAGTTTTTTTTATGTAGTTTGTTTTTATTAATATTATTATTATTTTACTCAAAATGACGTACTGATTTTAAGCTTTTAGATACCTATTAGAAATTAGATTTTATTGATTAAAGCTTTGTTAACAAGAATTTTTTTCTTAACAACAATAAAGCGTATTTGACTTTGACTTTGACTATATTATGTACATACAAATGTATATGCTTAATAAAAAACGGTAAACATGTTATTCAGTATTTTTAAAACTAAAGAAACAAGGCTAACAATGTAACATAACGAAAATGAAATATCACACAACCTGAAATAAATGAAAGGGGGCCTGTGGCACATCATTTTAAAGCTCCCGACGAACACTTTATAACCCTATAATATAAATTCAATACCTGCACCTAATACAAAATGGCGGTACTCTAAAAATTACCCAAATCCCTGATTTGGATAGCCATATTTTCAAAATTAATAAAGTTAGATGTACCTAATATGGTGTTTTCTTAGAGCTCTTTAAACGATTTTTTAATGGCATAATTTATGATAATATACTTGATGAAAAAAAAGTATATATTTTCTTACAAAGCACCCTGTATATTATGTTACTATTAAAAGATCTTAAAAGAGCTTTAAGAAAATACAACATTTTGTACATCTAACTTTATTAGTTTTGGAAATAGGGCCACCCAGATCAGGTATTTTGGTAATTTTTAAAGTAGTGCCATTTTTTAAGTACAATTTAAGGATCAAAGTCAGAGTCTCAAATTTGTCAAATATATATTAAATTTGTAACTGTTGTTTTTAAATAGTTAGGTCTGATGATGCCGGAGACGGCGAAACATGTCACCTAAATTTTAATATATATTTGACAAATTTGAGACTCTGACTTTGATCCTTAAATTGTACTTAAATCTATGTTGAGTCTCTTTGAGAAAATGGACAGATTCTTAAGTAGTGCCATTTTGTAATAGGCAAAGATATTGACTTTATATTCTAGGGTTGTAAATTATTTGTCAGGAGCTTTAAAATAATGTGCCACAAGACCCCTTTCCATTTAATTTTAATCTGTCAATTTCATTCTAAAATATAGTATTTATGCATCAATTTTATATCCCAAGGTTTATCTTGAAATTTTCATTTGTTATTTTTTTCTCTTAAATATAGTATTTATGCATCAATTTTATATCCAAAGGTTTTACTTTTTAAATTAATCCGTTTAAAAAATTAAAGGGAGGGAATTAAAGTAATGCGCTGTATACTATAAATAATAATGTGCATATTTAAATTCCTTATTTACCTTGTAAAGTTTTTGTTTCAAATTTTTAGCCGAAGTGTATAACGGATACCTTAAAATTTAAAGAAAATAAATAAAACTTCAAATAGGAGGCCATGACTTAGTATTTGGCACACATTTTGATTTTAATTAACTTTGCTTTTCATCATTTTGTAATATTTTTAAAATAAGGAAACTTTACTCTTAAGCAGTTTTCAGGCTTTTTGACTTACCCTTATACCCCTTATCATTAAACTTTAAATAAAATTAAGTACTGCTTATATGGTTTAAGACCAGACACTAAGTTTTGTGAAGAATACAATTTTCTGAGAAATTGCAAAAAACTTCCATTTGTTGCATGTTTAATGGACCACACTGTATATTTCGATAACTTAGTGCTAATAGAGTTCCCGCCAGTAATAGATGCCACGGAGTCATCACTTCTGTCTCACTTTTAATTATTCTCCTTTTTGTTGCTCGCACACGATGTAAACGACTTGATTGTAGATCTTTACCATGTATCATTCATTTCAAATGTTTATTGTTTATAAATTTTATTGTCAAGAAATTTGTTGATACATATTAAATTATTGTGGTGGATTTCTATTGGTCCAACTGTAGCATGCATTAGTACACCCAGGGCCGTATGCAGAAAGTGATTTGGGGGAGCAAAAGCCAAAAAGACTTAAAAAATTTGTAGACCAAAAAAACTTTATGTAAAAAAAAACATTAAAATGCCTAGTGTTAATATTACTGTGAAGATGCCAGAATTACTACAGAGATGCAAGAATCGAAAAGAAGGATTTGGGTTAAGGAATGGATAAAAAAACCGTCCCATTCACAAAGTAATAAATGATTTATTACAGAAATTAAGAGACGGGGATGAAAATGAAAATTTTTATTTATTTTGTGTTATTTGGCAGTTTACATTTTTTACATCCTGTCTTGCCAAAAACCCGCAAAGACCGAATTTTGTCAGCAAGGCTTAAGCGTTTTAATGATTTTTTAGCTGTCAGATACCAAATTTTGTAAATACTACGTTAGGCGTTTTAAAGATTTTTAAGAGTTTGATTACTTTTTATCGATTTAAAGGTAAACATTACTAACTACATTTTTTGAAAGATAGTAGTAAAATATCTTAAAATACTTGTAGTAAAAATGTAATATACCTAAAAAACTTACCAATTACCATTTTGACTTTTATATAGCACAGGAGAAATATTGAATCTGAAATGGCGGTGTTAAGTCGGCACTATTGCTAACTTCCTTAATATTGGAGATACGAAATCGTGTAAATTAGTAAAGTTTTAGTACTTTTATCCGCTGATTAACGTGCCTGCCAACCGAAAACCAATTAAACATCGGATTTTCGATTTATTACCAAAAATGTACTTTCTTTAATTGGAATTATGGCCTTCCAAATCTAAAAAATAGTAGATAAAGTGTCTATTTTATCTTTTACCCCGAACTTAGTGCTTATAGCTTAGAGCTGAAGATATAATGGAAATTTAACATAATTTTCAGATTTGAATGGCCATATTTTTTAAACTATAACAGATAGACATATCGAAAGTGGTATTTTCTTAAAGCCCTTTAAAATGTCTATTTAATGGTGATGTAATATACAGAGTGTTTTATTTAAAAATGCCGGTTTACTTAAATACTTAAATTCCCGAGGATGGCCATTTTTCCGAAACTATTAAAAATCGGATATATCACATGTGGACTTTTTGTAAAGCTCTTTGATGGATCTTTTAAATGGTAATATAATACACAGGGCCTTCCATTACAAAAAAGTACATTTTTTGTAATAAGTCAAAAATCTGATGTTCAATTGTTTTTCGGTTGGCAGCACGTTAATCAGCTGAAAAAGTACTACAACTTTACTAATTTTACCGACTTCGTATCTCCAATACTAATTGGCAAGGGTCGACTTAAGAATGATCACCCTGTATAGTGTCACCATGGCCATTCTGAAATGTCATTTTAGGCATCTTTTTGAAATAAAAGGCCATATGTACGTAACAAGATTTTTATTTAAAGGGATGGTGATAAAATGGCTCCCTCTGTAGAAAAACTATTGCCGAATTGGAAATGGGTCTTCTTCATTTACAACAAAATATTGATATCCCAGAAATTACCCTACAGGTGCATCCCTATGTAGCTACTCTTATTAAGCAGTGCGCTGATGAAGGTAGAAAACCGAAAGTCGCTGACGTCGGTGACAAAGTGGAGGATTCAAACTTTTAAACCAGTTGCAACATGGTGTTAATAGATGGATCAAAGAAATACAAAAAGTAAGGAAGGCATAAATATTTTTTAATATCGGTATTTCTACACACATTTTTCTAAACGTCCCAGATATTTTTTAATACCATTGCAAGTATAATTTTGTTTTAATTTTAGGTAACAAAACTAGATAGAGATCCATCATCTGGCACTGCATTACAAGAAATAAGTTTTTGGTTAAATTTGGAGAGAGCATTACATCGTATTCAAGAAAAACGTGAAAGTCTAGAGGTGTCCCTTACTCTTGATATTCTAAAGCATGGCAAGGTAAAATAAAAACAACCCTTAAGTCTTGTTTAGACACGGCTAGCAATTTAGTCGAGTAGCGAGTAATTAAGTATTCTTGTGTGTGCGGTCAGTAAAAATTAGGAAAGTAGTTAAGTGTACTAGCTGTCCACAAGCACGACAATACTTAATTAGTCGCTACTCGACTAAATTACTTTTGTGTCTGAACAAGGCATTCAGATGCTTTTTAACCAAAGTACATGTTGAGCGAAAAGGAAGGTTATTGCTAGGCTTACTTGTGCACACTTGCAAAAGCAGCTAAAAAATGCGTTTTTTAACTGTTTGTACCATTACAAATTTTTTTTTTTTTTTTAGCGTTTTCATGCTACAGTTTCATTTGACACAGACACTGGTTTGAAGCAAGCAATTGCTACAGTAAACGACTACAATCCTCTAATGAAGGACTTCCCAATCAATGATCTTTTGGCTGCAACTGAACTAGAAAGGATTAGAGCGGCCGTTCAGCTTATTTTTGCTCATTTGCGTAAAGTTAGGTCAACTAAATACCCTATTCAAAGATGTCTTAGACTTGTGGAGGCCATATCTAGAGATTTAGGCGCCCAACTTTTGAAAGTCTTAGGTACCCGAAGACTTATGCATATTCCCTTTGATGAATTTGAAAAGGTGATGACACAGTGCTTCGAAGTGTTTGCTATTTGGGAGGACGAATATGAAAAGCTACAAGCTCTTCTAAGGTAAAGGAAGGGTGATTTAGTTGTTTAGTTAAATTTTAGTTTTGTAGTTTCAATAAATAAAAATATATATACATTTTCAGTACAAATTCCTTAATAATAATGTGTCTCAAAAGTCATAATCTAAAAGGTTAACTTGTTACTTTTTTTGTAATTTCTATCGTTTTTTGTGCCATAAATAATTGTTTTTATATATATTTTTTTTATTTTCTAACAAAAAATTAAATATGTTTTCCTTGTTAAATTGTATTTCGGAAAATAAGTAAAAATTTTTGTTATATAATTAAATTATTGTTCCAAAGTTTGTAAATTTTGTGTTTTTGCAAAAGTTAATTTTTAAACAGGGACATAATGAAAAAGAAACGCGACGAACATATGAAAATGGTGTGGCGTATTTCGGCTCAACATAAAAAATTACAAAGTCGAATGGAGCAAATGCGTAAATTCCGGAGACAACATGAGCAGCTGAGAACTGTAATTGTCAGAGTTTTAAGACCATCGATAAGAGAAACGGCTGTTCCTATTGAAGGAGAAGAATTGGAACCACCAAAACCCACTTTTTCATTGGATGCTGCTGATGCCAATGCTATTGAGGTAAGTTAAAGATATAGAAGTTTTAGATTATGTGACATTATTTTAAAATATTCCAGGGTTTGTCAACAATACACCTACTAATGTTAATTCTACAAAAATAAAAATCGTTCATTACAAAGAGTTTGTCACTTCAGAGTAAAAAGCGTGGGTGCATTTTACTATGTTTTCATAACTTTTCCCTCATAGATATTTGCAAACAGAATAATTATAACATTTAATATATTAAGCACCCCACGCTTTTATTCTGAAGTGACAAACTCTTTGTAATGAAAAATCATTTTCTAATTTTTAGTTCGGTTGCATATAAAAGCGTGTTTTTAAAACTATTATTTATTTTTAATTTTTTAGTTCGATATATCAATTAGTTTTTAAAAATAAATGCTCCAGTTTATTCACTAAAAATTCCTTCGCCATTTTGTCAAGAGTAGTATTAGGACACGGAGGATCTGTAAAGGAATTTATTTATCGTGGCGGTCCTAATCAGGATAACGGGATACTGTTTTTCGTTCAAAAGTGTATTAACTAAAAAAAAAATACAAAAATATTCCAAAAACAGATCTCTTTTAACAGACTTTATTTCCCTGCAAAACAGTATTATTGTAAATTAAAGGTAACTCCTAAAGATGTCGCTACCTAAGGCGGTACATTGTATAGCATATTGTATTAACGTCAATTTTATTTTCTTTCTCCTGAAAAATTTTCATATTTTGTGTTAATACAGTTTTGAACGGAATGTGCAAAATGTTTAATTTGGATGATCTGTATTAACCTAGTTGCTGTTGATGCTGCAAATAAACAAATTAATAAATTATCTATCAAAAATAATATTTTTAAGCATGGTTTTTGTGCTGTATTTATTGAATATGATTTTGTTTGCATATGATACCTAATAAAACTTGACGCACGCCAATGACTTTTACAATCGGTCAGAATTAAGATCAAATCTTAACAAATTTATACCCTAAAATATTTAAATTGAGTTGTGTTTTTCAACATCTTTGCCTGATTCACCCATATTAATCATCTCTTCCAATAAGTTAAAAATACATTATGTCCTTGAAAATAATAAATTTGGGCATGCTTTTTCAATCCGCGAATGTCGAAAATCCCTATTTAAATATTTAGCTGGTATTGAAGGAACAACAAAAAATAAAATGTGGTTTATTTTTTAAGGTTTTTTTGTTTAAATTCGAGTTCAATATTTTACAAAAGCGGTTATGTGTAAGTAGGTAAGAGCAGTTTAAATAGTAATACTCCTAAAATTTTGGGGTTTCATTTAAAAATCCCCTGTGATATCTCAAATTTATGATCTGTATAAATATTTCTTTTATAAAAAGAGCATTACTCCTACACCTTTTTTGGTTTCAAATTTATCTATTTCTGATTTCTATTCAACAACGGCCTAAAGCATCAATACTATTACAATTACAAATACAAGTACAGTACCTTTTTTAATTTCTTCCCTTTATTTTTTTTGGGGGATGAGTTTTAAAAATTAAAACTTTGGAAGAAAAAAATACATTCCTAATTACAATATTTTTAGAGTAAAATTGACAGATGAAAATTTGAGGATGGTCGCGGGGCGCCAAAAAGTTGTTTTTTGTTATTTCCAACTGTTTTTTTAAATCTTTAGTTTCCCAATGTTGTATTTTTAATTTGTAGCCTCTTATAATTTAACTATTATTACCAAAAACTCCTTTGTCTTAAGTGTATTTTTCTGCATTTTAAGTTTGCCTTAATACATAGCTCCACGGACATACAAAAATTAAATTTTATTATTTACGTCATTTAAGCAGTCAGCAGGTTTTGAATGTGTGTTTTAATCGCTACCTACTAGTGTTTAACACATTAAAACTTTATTGAAATAATCGAGCTGGCACGACGTGCATATGAATATATCAGACACCTCGCAGAAAAATATAATAAGTGGTCATTTTACCACTACAGTATTGATCAGTATGTGCCATACTACCCATAGTCCAGTCCAGATATACAGGGTTAATTTTAAGTTGGTATTTTTCTTTTAACACCATAAAATGCAAGAAAATAAGAACATTTTTCAAATAAAATTATGCCCGAAAATGCTTTCTTTCCGAGATATATGGTGTTACAGTTAAAAAAAATGTTTTTTTTTACCTACCTACTACTTTAGAAATTTTCACAAAATTTGGTACACCTCTTTTACCATTACATTAAATTTTTTACTGTAAAAGTTTTTAAAACATTTTTACCAGTGGCGTTTGAACAAGATTTGTATTGAATTTTTTGAAGAAAAATAGTACGCCACTGCTTTTTCTTTGTATCAATATTATTTTTGCATTTACTTTGGGGTTAATACGGTTTCTTGATATTTTCCGTATGACAAACGGTTTTCGTTTCAAAAATATAAAAGTCATTTTGATGCATGGCAAAATCGCTAATATGGTGTTGTGTATGTAAAATTCGTTTTTCTCTAATTTACTTACATTACTACAATTTTAATATATTTAAAAAGTTGTTTCTCTTAGGAAGCTGTTACACAGTCAAAAACCTAAGTAAGAAATAAAACACCGTATCAGATTTTAGCGACTTTGCCATTCTTCAAAATGGCTTTTATTTTTTTAAACGAAAACCGTTCGTCGCACGGAAAAATATCAAGAGACCAAATTAACTTCCAAGTAAATGGGTCTTTCAAAAATAATATTGATCCGAAAAAAGCAGTGGTGTACTATTTTTTTCTTTATAAAAATTCAATACAAATCTGGTTCGAACGCCACTGGTAACAAAAATTAAGAACTTTTTCAGCAAAAATGTAATGTAATGGTGTACCAAATTTTGTGGAAATATCTGGAATGGTAGAAAAGTTGTAATAAAAAGGCATTTTTTTTCCTAAAACTATAACACCTGTATCTTGGAAAAAAGCATTTTCGGACTTAATTTTATTTGAAAAATTTTCTGATTTTCTGGCATTTTATACAGTGCTAAAAGGAAATTCCAACTTAAAAATAACTCTGTATAATAGATGTTAGTAATAAATGTGTATCTTTTTAGGAAGTCAATTTGGCATATGAAAATGTTAAAGAGGTGGATTGTCTTGACATATCCAAGGAAGGTCAAGATGCTTGGGATGCGGCGGTCCAACGATATGAAGAGCGTATTGATAGAGTCGAAACTCGCATAACAGCCCACTTAAGAGATCAATTAGGAACGGCAAAGAATGCTAATGAAATGTTCAGGATTTTCTCGAGGTTTAATGCTCTGTTTGTAAGGCCACATATTAGAGGAGCCATTAGAGAATATCAGACCCATCTGATACAAAGAGTGAAGGATGATATTGAAGCGTTACATGAGAAATTTAAGGTAAGTACATTTAAATTTTTTACACTTACAATACTTCAACAAATATATTTGGGTAATTTCCATTTACTTAAACCAGAACCACCATTCTTTAATTTTTAAAGGCTATTAAAAAGAAAAAAATATTATACTCAGAATATGTTGTTTTGGTCTTTCCTAGGTTCAATATCCGCAAAGTAATAGCGCGAAAATCAGTAAAGGTCGTGATCTTCCTCCTGTTGCTGGTTCAATTGTCTGGGCAAAACAAATTGATCATCAGCTTACTACCTACTTAAGACGAGTTGAAGATGTACTAGGTATGTGTCACCGCCTAAAAACGCTAATATTTACAAAATAGTTTGTAGCGCGACATGACATTTTAAATGTCTTTAGTTTTAAGATGCTTCGTTCATGAGGATTTTATTATACTTAGAAACAATAAAGCTTTTTGAAGTTGAAGTTAAAGTTGTATAAGTGGAGATTTTTTTCTTTAATGATAAAAATCACTTTAAACGAGAAACTATTGTTTATACATTGATCCACGACTGTAAAAAAAAACAGAATGGCAAAGTTTTAAAAAAGCTTAATAGTCTAATGCTTTTTTACATAGCACAATTGTATTTTTTATCCAAACGAAAAACTAGATGATATAGACTTTATAAAGTAACAAATATAAAATAATTTAAAAACAATATAATTTTAAAACAGCTGCAGCAATATAAAAAACGTAGGTTTTAGACAAACGCCTTTTTGGTAACAATGCTCCGGTACTCATAGCTTTGATGCTCTAATCCAAAACTAATTCATCGGTTGTCTATACCATATAAAATGAAGCAATATAGAAATTGCATCGGATATTTTAAAACCTAACACTTTTAGCCAGTTTTAATTAAATTTTGTAAAATGGTTAAATCTTTGGTTTTGGCAAAAATTTGTGCTTCAGTCGAACATAAGTGCTAACTGGCTGGGAACTGATTTAGTTACGCCGTTTTTTTTTGTTTTTTTTCTTCTATAAAATATTTTGTGGAAATAGCTATGATAAACAATTTAGGATTATTTATTTGATATTTAACAAAAACATGGTTTCTAGGGAAAGGATGGGAAAATCATATTGAAGGTCAGAAACTCAAAGCTGATGGTGACAGCTTTCGTTTGAAACTTAATACCCAAGAGATTTTTGATGAATGGGCACGTAATGTTCAACAGCGTAACCTTGGCGTATCAGGCAGGATTTTTACTATCGATGCCGTTAGAGCAAAGAATGGCCGTGGAAATGTCCTTAAACTTAGAGTAAACTTTTTGCCGGAAATTATTACTTTAGCTAAGGAAGTTAGAAATTTGAAGTGTCTTGGCTTTAGGGTACCTTTAGCTATTGTGAACAAAGCACATCAGGCCAATCAGCTGTATCCATTTGCTATCTCGTTAATTGAAAGTGTAAGAACCTACGAAATGACGTTGGAAAAGGTAAGTTGTATTAACAAGTTTTGTTATTTGAAGTAGAAGTGAACATTACTAAGAACAGTTATTATAGATTTTACTATTTAATGAGGTTATATGTAGACATTATATAAATAAAAATATAATAGAGACATAATCGAATTTAAATTAGGTGTCTATTTTCGGGCAAGGTTTTTTTAGTATATATCAACGAAAAAAATAAAAGAATAATATTGCAGTTTTATCACATAACGACCAAGTCTTAGTTATCACTAAATGTTAGATTTAAAATTTTTACTTGTCGTTGGAGGCTCTGGTTTTGTTGCTGTTCAGCTGTGTTTAGGACTTATGAGGCATAAATATAAATTATAAATTATTTTAAGGTTTATGGTAAATATATGCCAGTATTATATTTTGAACAAGCATGAACAAAAAAATATATATATAACCGTTGTAAATAAAGTATAGGGTTATAAAAGAATTATTGGCTATTTACGAATGAAAAAGAAAAAGCTAAAAGTCTATTAAGGCAAACAATTCGCGAATGGTAACGGAAAATTTATATTGATAAATGGAACTCCGTTTTTATTAAGCTGCATTATAAATGCAGCCTAATTTTTAGTTTTGATGTAGTTTATTTGTCCCCCTAATTATGCTGTTACAAATAAAAATACATTTATGATATATGTAAAAAGTTGATAAAGGACATCAGTTCTTATAAGATCAAAAAAGTTGGCTTTTGTAACGTACGGATCCTTTGTATATACAGAGTTATTTTTAAGTTGATATATTCCTCTTAACACTGTATGGAATGCAAGAAAATATAAACAGTTTTCAAATAAAATTATCGCGGAAAATGCTTCGCTTCCGAAACACAGGGTGTTAAAGTTTTAAGAAAAAATATCTTTTTTATCATAAATTTCCTACAACTCCAAATATTACCAGTGGCATTCGAACAAGATTGTATTTAATTTTTTCAGAAAAAAATGGTACGCCACTGCTTTTTTTTGAATCAATATTATTTTTTAAATACTTATTTACTTTGGGGTTACTTTGTTCTCTTGATAATCTTTCGTACAACAGACGGTTTTCGTTTTAAAAATAAAAGCTACAACAACTAATTTAAAATCTAGCCAGCTAAAAAATTCGGTTGGTCTGTGAGACCGGCGTCATCACTGAAGGGTTAAGTGTTTGACTTTATTTTAATACATATTAGACAAAAAAATAACATACGAAATACCGTATCAGATTTTACTGATTTTGCCATGCGTCAAAATGGCTTTTTTACAAACAGTAAGAAAAAATAACAGGAAACCAAATAAACTTTTAAGTAAATGGGTATTTCAAAAATAATATTGATTTGGAGAAAAAGCAATGGTACTATTTCTTTTTTCTGAAAAAATTCAATACAAATCTTGTTCGAACGCTACTGGTATTTCTTTTTTAACTTGTACAGTAAATAATGTAGTGTAAAAGATGTGTACCAAATTTTTTGAAAATATCTGAAGTGGTGTTAAAGTTATAATAAAAAGACATTTTTTCCTAAAACTTTAACACCCTGTATTTCGGAAATAAAGCATTTTCCAACAAAATTTTAATTAAAAAATATTCTTATTTTCTTTATTGTGTTAAGAGGGAATATCAACTCAAAAATAACCCTGTATAAAATATATTTTCTTTAGAATAAAACGCGGGAATTATCCTGTGCATAAACAGGATTAAAATGCTTATGTATCTCTTGCTCAAAAGATATTCAATTTATTTACCAACCATGTCATAAATTAATTTTTTGTAAAGTGTTTTACAAAAAATGCGTGTGATAATAGATTTAAAATTTTAAAATCTAATAGGTCATATTTTGAATTAGCTTACACACAGGAGTAGTCAACAACATGGTGCGGTTAAGGTAGATTAGAGTTTTCCCCTGATATATTAATGTTAGGCATGCCTACTCTGTATGCATGAAACCTGTTAGCTTTCATTGGTTGGTATATGCCATCTTTTTAATGTTATATTAATTGTTACTAGCTATACAGGGTGTCCCAACTCTATTTATACACGAAATAACTTCACCCCTGTACAAGATAAAAAGGAAACTTAAATTAAAAACTATTTATTTGGTTACATTATTTTTATTGACAGTACTAGTTAGTATACAGGGTGTCTTACAAACATAGTTTTCATTGTCAAGTGGGTTTTTGAATTGTACACTCTGTATATTTTAACAAATTTTGACTATGCTTCAAATTCTACATCAAAAATGTATTATATACTATACGTCAATTATTGCCGGTTTTTGAGATATCAGCAGAATGCTGATATACTCATTAACAAATAAAAGTTAAGAAAGAAAACTTTATTTTTAGTTTTAATTATTTTAAAATAATTCTGTCATTGTCAGAATGACAAATAAATTAATAACATTTATGTAATTACCTTTTATTGTAAAACTACTAATAGGTATGTCAGCAATTTAGTTTATTTTAGACACATAATTACTTAATTGCACTAAAAAACAGCAATACGTCAATTATGGCTAGTTTTTAGGTTAAGTAAGTAAAAATGTATCTAAAATAAACTGAGTAGCTGGCTTTGAATATTTTAGAACATGCATGTATATATTATTTCGTTGTTATCCCTACATATTTGGTTAGCTTTTATTGCGTTGCGTATGTTTAAATAAATTTGTAAATACAAGAATTTTACGAACTTATTGTTGCATATTTGAATCATGTAAAATCACTTAAATATAAATTAGTACAAATTATACAAACATAATAGATATCTTTAAGTATCATAATAACGATCATTATGGTACTAGCCGTGAATATTATTAGTCGAGACTTTAGCCGTGACGGCGTGTACCATAATAATTGTTTATGATCCGAATTTCATACAATATTTTTTATTCCGAAGATTATTTTTTCGATTTTTAAAATTTTGTCAGTAATCTATTCCAGTGTGAATGTAGCTTAATTTATAGGACTTAATAGTACAATGATTTCATTATAGTACTCAGTACTGAGTACTATAATGAAATCATTATAGTATTCAGTGCTATAAAGTATGCCATTTTGACACTGAAATTAAAACTCATAAGAATGTCATTATAACACGTCGGAATATAAAAGTCATTTAACAGGTAGCAAAAATCATAAAAGAAAAAGTCGCAATTAATTTTGAAGAATATATTTTACCGTTCTTTTCAAGTAACCTATTACTTATATTTTTATTTTTTTGTGGAAGACTATTTTACGTAAAGAAATTAAAATATAAAATTGTATCTATCAAAATTACTTTTAAAGGCTATTTTTTTATTATATATGCATGCCCAAATACTAATAATTTTAGTAATGTTAATGTATTCTAATAACTTTAAATTTTGTGACAGATTGAAGATAAGGCTAGCATAATACCACTTGTTGCTGGAATGAGGAAAGATGTTCAATTATTGATACAAGAAGGTGCTTCTTTGGTCTGGGAAAGTTACAAGCTAGATCCGTATGTGCAAAAATTCTCAGAGACTATCGTTGGCTTCCAAGAAAGAGTTGAAGAGTTAGTTATTATTGGTGAACAACTTGAAGTCGATGTAAGATCCCTTGAAACATGCCCATATTCCGCCAATACTTTTGCAGATATCCTGTCCAAGATTCAGCATGCTGTTGATGATTTATCACTTAAACAGTATTCCAACTTACATATTTGGGTTAATAGATTAGATGAGGAGGTAATTATGCTTATTAACAACGTTATTTTATTAGTTTGATAGTTCTAATATTTTGACGTTACCAATTTTAAAAATTAATATTCTAGGTCGAGAAAAATTTGGCACGTCGTCTCCAAGCTGGTATTGAAGCATGGACTGATGCCTTAGCAGGTACCAAAAAGATGTTGACCACAGCATGGATACTGATGCACCGGCACAACCAACCCATAAGCCTGGTGGTGATCCCCAAATTCAGACAATGATACATGAGGTATCTTTAAATAGCTAGTAAAATGATTTAGTTTTATAAAATTTGAATATATTTTTTACTTAAAGTTACAATATTTATTTAGGTGAGAATAACTAATCAAACAATGTATTTGTATCCAAGTATTGAAGAAGCAAGATTTCAAATCATGCAGCAACTTTTTGCATGGGAAGCTATTGTTACTTCTCAATTACGGCTGCAAAGTAGCAGGTAATTTTTTTTTACCTAATATTATTTAAACTAAAATTTTACTTTTATTTTTGCCTCCTGTTTTATCAGATTCTTGCTATTTATGATCATTTTTCCTCAGTCAGTTATTTTGTCTATAATTTATTTTTCAAATATTTCCTAAAACAAGACAATATTCTTAGGATTGGTAACACATAATACATTTATTTTCAAATTCGTTTCCTTACAGTCGACAACTGTCGATTACTAATATTTGTTTTTGTTTATTCGATTATTACGAAAATACATGTTGTAACATACCTACTTAATAAGTTACCATTAGTTTATGTGCAATATATATATATATATATATATATATATATATATATGTAAGTTGTCATTCCGGAGTATATCCGTTGGTCATTTGTGTTCTTGCGGAATTTGCAGATGTTTCGTCAAGATCGCACTTGGCATTTTCAATGCTATCTAACTGGTGTCAATCGTCTGACACCAGTTAGATAGCATTGAAAATGCCAAGTGCGATCTTGGCGAAACGTCTGCAAAATTCCGCAAGGAACACAAATGACCAACGGATATACTCCCGGAATGACAACTCTACACATTCATCTATCCGTGAAACACTACGAACTATATATATATATATATATATATATATATATATATATATATATATATATATTTTTTAGATATCAAGTTGGCATTGACAAACCTGTTACTGAGACTTACAGAAATATATTAACAAAGCTTCCTGAGGGATCACAACCTATGAATAATGCTTACAATGCTATTGCAAGCAAAATTAAAGAGGTAAAAATATGTTTTACTTTTTGTGAGAGTTAAATCATTTTATTAATATTTATTTAACACAATCTTATTGTTTGTTTAATTAAAATATTAGTTTTATTGTTGATACTTACTTTGTATTCTAGGTTCAAAAATATGTTAACCAGTGGCTTACTTATCAATCATTATGGGATCTCCAAGCTGACACTTTATATGGACAGCTCGGGGAGGATATTAGCAAATGGATGCGCTGTCTTAACGATATCAAGTATGTAAATTATTATAATTTCCTTTTAAATTAACTGGTAATCTTTGAATAAACCTGTATAATGATATAATGCCATTGGTTTATTAATAAATTTATTGTCAATTTTTAGAACTACAAGATCGACATTTGATACGTCAGATACACGCAGAGAGTTTGGACCAATCATTATTGACTTTGCTAAAGTTCAAAGCAAAGTATCCCTTAAATATGACTCCTGGCACAAGGAAACTTTAAGTAAATTTGGAGGGCTACTCAGTAATGAAATGGCTACTTTCCACACCAATGTATCAAAGTCCAGATCCGATCTTGAGTTGCAAAGTATTGAAGCTGCAAGTACCTCTGATGCGGTTACATTCATAACTTATGTTCAACAACTGAAACGAAATATGAAGCAATGGGAAAAACAGGTAAATAATATGATTATTACAAAAATGTGTCATTTTCTGGCAATGAAATAGTTTTAAATTAATAAAATAAACAAAATATATACTTTGTTCATAGTCACTTTAATTGAAGCTTAGCCGTGACAGCTATTTCGTAGTACAACTACATTTTCAAAAGTTGTACTACGAAACAGCTGTCACGGCTAAATTTCAATTAAAGTGACTATGAACAAAGTATATATTTTGTTTATTTTATTAATTTAAAATGTACGGTCACAAAGTAACGGACGAAACCATAAATTCTTGAAATAGTTTTAAACTAAACCCGTTAACAAATGGACCTAGCCACCCTGTTTTTATTTCTAATTTAACGGAACAGAACATATCTGCAATTACTTTGACGTCCCATAACTTCTTTAAACTTTACTCAATTTTTTATTTTTTTCTTAGAAAGACATTTTATTTGCTTTAAGCTGCTTGTGGCTAAGTTTTTAAACTACGTTATACAGTGTTCATTAAGCACATTTTTAACCAAAATCAAAGTTATTCTAAATTTAAAAAATAATAATAAGACTATTTTGTTTTCACCATATAAGTGTATTTACTTAATCATTACCTTGGCATACTTTCGCAATTTTGATTTAAAGTTGTTTATTAAAGAAATTACTCAGAGTTATTCAAAAGTAGTGCATTTTTGACTATTTTTTTATATAAATGAAGTTTTTTTCACTTCGTCGCAAAATCATTAAAATGAGGACTTTAGTCTAATAGCAAGATAACAACAATAAATGCACCAGAATAAACAAATGAATTATACAGGTGGTCTAAAAATTAAATATTATACTGGGCAGCTGCAAATTTTATATAAGAATCCTTGAGTCCCAAATCTACTAAATTTAAAAGAGTTTTATTTTAACTGCATAGATGTATTAACTAAGTCAGACTCGGGTCGTTTTTGCAAGTTTGATTACAACTTAATTATTAAAGAAATTACAGGGGGTTATTGAAAAGTACTACATTTTTGCCATGTTCCGTAGTAATTAAATTAAAGTATTTTTATTTAGAACCTTAAAATATCGGCCACCATGCCATAAAATTATTTTAAATCGTCAAAAGGTTACAGTTTTTATTTAAAATATTTATACAATGCCTTG
The DNA here is from genome assembly GCA_014170235.1 of Listronotus bonariensis. Lineage (NCBI taxonomy): Eukaryota > Metazoa > Arthropoda > Insecta > Coleoptera > Curculionidae > Listronotus > Listronotus bonariensis. The sequence goes on from JACEGR010003362.1 coordinate 45,877, forward strand.
TGAGGTCAAATATTGTATTACAAATAAATTCAGATTTAATTGAACTACACTACAAACTACATTTAGTTATTTTTCCAAAAAATAACGATTGATTTGATAAGAAAAATATATCCCCTTTCATATTTCTTAAATTCAAGAGATATATGTGTTTGCAATTTCAGATTAGTTATGAACTATTTTGGTTTATGTTTAAAGCTCTCCTATGGGTTGCCTGTATGATAAATAAAATAGTTGATGTTGCAAAGGGCCAGTCGGTGTTAATTTTAAAAAGCCGAAAAGAAAAGGTACCAAAAAAAATATAAAATTAGATTATTTGATATTCTTTCGGCCGGGCTGTGAAGACCATGGGTTAAATAAAACACTTGGAACTATATAGGGTGTCTCTGAAAGGTGCAGAAAAAAGCTATCACAGATTCCCGAGGCTAAATTATGACGATCTAACCCAACTATCCTTAGTCAAAAAGTGGATGGTTTTGGAGGTGTTAAAAATGTATTCTTGTTTTAGTTTTTTATAAATAAATTTGTTAATAGTAGGTGCATTGTCACAGTATTTGGCTAAAAGGGGTTTTGGAAGGTGATAAATAAGAATCTGCTATCAATTTTATTGTTAACTTTAGAGGGCGCCACTTGCGGTATCATGCACAAATTAAAAACTTTGTAAGTAACTTTTTTCAAATATTTTTCTTCAACATATATTACATAAAAAAGGTATACTTGGTAAATGTTGATTTGGGTAGCCGTCTTTATCCAAATATAAAATATAAAAAACTAAAACCAGAATAAATTTTTAACACCCTGTATCTCCGAAACCACTCGTTTTGTGGCTAAGGTACGTTGGGTTAGATCGTCATATATAAATATTAGCCTCAGGAATCTGTGGTAACTTTTTTCTTACCTTTTAGAGACACTCTGTATAAATTCACTTTTAATCTCAAGTGGCCACACTAGATATGGGTAAAAAAGTGGACATCTGGGTATAAAGTCAACATTGAAAAGTACAATTTTTTTTCATTGTCACAAATTGGCAATACCCTAGGCTATGTTGGTGCACATTAATTTTTTTTTACAACTTTTAGTTTCCAAATAAATTCAATTGAAACTTGCCCTTCCCTAAGTCACAAAAATTTAGGCAAAAACATTGTCTATTAAAAAAATTGTACTACAAAAGTATTAGTTGTTTAAAAATTATTTTTTGTGTGCCAAATCTATTAACCTGATGTAGTATATTTCTGTTAATTATTTGAAAAATTATGCAGTAATTACACGATAACGCTTTTTTTTATTTACAGTCTTTTTTATAAAGTTAACGTTTCCGTTGACTTATAAAAAAAAGTTTACATTTGTATAACTTCGCAAATATCTTGTTTGACCGGGCCACCTTTAGAGAAAAAAAGCGCAAATTTTTTATTTGCTAATATTTGCTATTCTTAGAAAAAATGCTTTTCTTTCACATGCTGCAGCGGTATTTATTTATTTTGCATTAGTCGATACGGATTCAAAACAAATTTGTAAATGAATCAAATAAATTGAGATTTAAGGTTTTGCATTAATCAAGCCAGGCCATGGTTAGGTTAATCTGTAAACTTAAAATATTTGTTTTACAGTATACAGGGTGATCATTTTAAGTCGGCACTATTGCTAACTATTTTATTATTGGCGATACGAAGTCGGTTAAATTAGAGAAGTAGTAGTATTTCCGCTGATTAACGTGCTGTAAAACAATTGAACATCGGGCTTTCGATTTATTGCAAAAATATATTTTTTTAAATGAAACACCCTGTATATTATATCACCAATCGAAAGATCTATCAAGAGTTTTAAACAAAGTCATGTAGTATATCCACTTTTAATAGTTTCGAAATATATCCTCGGGAATTTGATATAAACTGGCATTTTAAAATAGAACACCCTGTATATTGCATTACCATTAAATAGATATTTTAAAGAGCTTTAAAAATACCACATTTGATATGTCTATCTCTTGTAGTTTTGAAAATATGGCCATTCAAATCTAAAAATAGTAGATATTAATGTCTATTTTATCTTTGACACTAAACTTAGTGCTTATAGCTTGAAGCTGTGGAAAATTTAACATAATTTTCAGATTTTGATGGCCATATTTTCAAAACTATAAGAGATAGACATATCAAATGTGGTATTTTCTTAAAGCTCTTTAAAATATCTATTTAATGGTGATGCAATATACAGGGTGTTCTATTTTTAAAATGCCAGTTTACTATCAAATTCCCGAGGATGGCCATATTTCCGAAACTATTAAAAATTGGATATAACACATGAGGACTTTGTTTAAAACTTCTTGATAGAACTTTCGATTGCTGATATAATATACAGGGTGTTTCCTTTAAAAAAGTATATTTTTTTAAATAAATGGAAAACCCGATGTTCAATTGTTTTATTGTTGACCGCACGTTAATCAGCGGAAAAATACTACTACTTCTCTAATTTACCCGACTTCGTATCTCCAATAATAAAGAAGTTAGCAATAGTGCCGATTTAAAACTGATCACCCTGTATACTGTAAAACAAATATTTTCGCACAATTTTATCAACATTCATGATTATTATATCAATACAAACATTCGCTAATTTAAAAGCATTGATGTCCATTTTTTTCAATTTCCGCCGTATTGACTCGTCTACGGTAGCTTTTCGAGCGTGTTGCGTTTGCAAGTCGTGAGAATGACATACCTTGGAAATATTTGGTTAAACCTTATTTTGGCGGCAATATTCAGATATGAGAAACTAATTTTGTCAATTCTTTCCATATAGTATTGTAAAATTTTCGTTCTTTTAGGTTGAAATATATAGGGAAGGTCAACGGATCTTAGAACGCCAACGATTTCAATTTCCTACCAACTGGCTTCATGTTGAAAATCTAGATGGAGAATGGGGTGCATTTAATGAAATTATTAAACGTAAAGACTCATCTATACAGACTCAAGTATCTAGCCTACAACAAAAAATTGTTTCTGAAGATAAAGCTGTTGAAGGCAGGACACATGACTTTTTGGGCGATTGGGAAAAGAGTAAACCCGTTGAAGGCCATTTAAGGTACTTAATTTTTATAAATCTGCTCTTTGCCTTATTTTTACCAGCCATCACGATTTTTCTTAAAAAGAAATTTGCCAATACCATTGAAAAGCGTTACAATTGCAAATATATAGGGTGGCCCACCATATTCGACATGGTCTGTAGCTGGATAACCATAGGATTTTTTTTAAAGTGAATAGCAAAACATATAGAGGTCGGATAAGGCCACAGTATAAAATTATTTTGGTCTATACAGGTTATCTCAAAAAGTGTGATGTATTAAAGTTATATATTTTTAAAGGAACACCCTATATTTTGTAACCCTTTTAAATTCTACATAAAAATATAAGTAAACTTTTTAAATAGTAGCAAGTGTAAAATTTTATTAATATTTTTAATATTTGATTTTTTTTCACAATGCAGAAGTGTGACTAAATTAATTTTAACACTATAAATTCTCTAAACTTTAAAATTTGTTACAAAATTAGGAAAAATCTGCCTTATCATACGTAGGTCATATCGAGATCAAATATTGTACAGGGTGATAAAAAATTATTTCAATTTTTCAGGACATCAAATAGCAATATCTCTAATATTTTAAATGGAACACCCTGTATTTTTTACACCACATGATGACAAAATGAAATACCCTTTCAAATGGTTTATAGGTTGCCTCTACCTATCTTTTGTGCTTTTTTAGTAAATTCCGTTTTTACAAATTTTTAGTCCAAATGTTTATTTAAATTAAAGTTGGCTGTGATATACCTGCCATTAATTTTTTCTTCAGGAAATATCAACGACCGTTTATCGATTACTTTAGCCAGTTTAAAAGAAATTTCAGTGATTTTTAAATAAAAACCCTTCTTCTACAACAACAAGATGATATAATACTGGTAGGTTGTGAAAAAAATGGTTTATTCTAGTTAATTAATTATTAATGTTAAAAAATATACCTGCAGAAACCATCTGACCTTAATAGTTGCGTTATAAAATTTGGCAATTTTATTATGGATAATAAAAGGTTACAGATTGTCATTATAACTGATCGGAGGTATTAGTAGGATTGTTTAAAACACAAGTTTTATTATTACCACATTCAGCTGAAATAAGTATTATTTGAAGTAGCATTACAAGCAACTGGCGGCAGATAATAAAAAAATCTTTTAATTTTGTGCTTTTTTCAGACAAATTTACATTTCACAATAATGGCTTAGTAAACAGACATATTCTTCACATACATATTAGAGCCTACTTAAATTTAAATAGACATTTGGAATTAAAATATGGTAAAACGGAATTTACTAAAAAAGTATAAAAGATAGGTATAGACAACCTATACACCATTTTAAAAGGTTATTTTATTTGTCATCATATGGTGTAAAAATACAGGGTGTTCCATTTAAAATAAGGGAGATATTGCTATTTGATTGTCTAAAAATTGAAATTATTTTTTGATTATTCTGTACAACATATGATCTCAATATAACCTAGTTAGGATAAGGCAGACTTTTCCTATTCTTGTAACACATTTTAAAGTATAAAGAGATTATAGTGTTAAAATAAAATTAATTTAATTGCACCTCCGCATATTAAAAAAAAATCAAATATTATAAAAAGGAATAAAATTAGACTCCGCGTACTATTAACAAACTTGTGTTATTTTTTATGTAGAACCTAAAACCGTCATAAAATATTAATTGTTCCATTTAAAAAAATACAACTTTAATACATCAAACTTTTTGAGTCACCGTGTATAGACTAAAATAATTTTATACTGTAGCCTTATCCTACCTCTATATGTTCCCCTATTCACTTTTTTAAAAGAACTTATGGGTATCCAGCTACAGACAGTGTCGAATATGGTGGACCACCCTTTATACTAATATGTATGATCATGGTGCATCCTAGCTATAGATGCTATGTAGCTATTTAGTTTTTATGGGAATAGAGTATAAAATTATGTTTATTTTAGACCAGATGAAGCTTTATCCCAACTCCAACTGTTTGAAAGTAAGTTTGCGCGTCTTAAAGAAGAGCGTGACAATGTTGCTAAAGCAAAGAAGCTCTAGAACTTCAAGAACCAGGCGGAATTAGTACCAGCGAAGATAGAATGCAAGTCGTTTATGAAGAATTGCAAGATCTGAGAGGAGTTTGGTCAGAATTATCCAAAATTTGGCAACAGATTGATGAGACTAGAGAAAAGCCATGGTAAGTAAATCGGTATTAGTTTATCCTTAAAGGTATTTACATAATTTTTATGCTTTTTTAGGTTATCTGTACAACCAAGAAAACTTCGGCAACAGCTGGATACTATGTCCACTCAACTAAAAGAACTTCCTGCTAGATTGCGTCAATATGCTTCATACGAGTATGTAAAAAAGACGCTTCAAACATACACTAAAGTTAATATGCTAATAGTAGAATTGAAGTCAGACGCTCTTAAAGAACGTCACTGGAAACAGTTGATGAAACAGCTTCGGGTCAATTGGGTTTTGAGCGATTTGACACTAGGTCAAGTGTGGGATGTGAACTTGCAGAAAAACGAATCTGTAGTTAAGGATATTATTTTGATCGCTCAAGGTGAAATGGCGCTAGAAGAATTCTTAAAACAAGTTAGAGAATCTTGGCAAACATATGAATTAGATCTGATTAATTATCAGAATAAATGCAAGCTTATCAGAGGCTGGGATGATCTGTTTAATAAAGTGAGTATAATTTTTATACAAACTTTTATAAAATCTAAATATAAATATTCCCAAAATGTTTGTCACTTGCAACTTGCATTGATAATTATGTGTATTCATGGCTAATAACGACGATCAATGATATAAAACTGACTCCTTAAATTCATGTAAATTTGATAAATCAGATATTTTAATTAAGTGTTGCTTTGAAGATTATTATCTTTAAACAAAAATATAGTTTTGGTATTTATTTTATTAAGAAGAAAATTAATCCTAAAACTATAGATAAATATTAGTTATATTTTTGTGTATTACATAACAGAATATAATGTATTTTTAGGTAAAGGAACATATAAATTCTGTAGCTGCAATGAAATTGTCGCCTTACTATAAGGTATTTGAAGAAGAAGCTCTTACATGGGAAGAGAAATTGAACAGAATTAATGCACTTTTCGATGTTTGGATTGACGTTCAAAGGAGATGGGTTTACTTGGAAGGTAATTTATTTTTTTGCTTAAAAAATATTAAATATACCTCTAATAGATTATTTCTTTACACTTTTTAAAATACTCTCAATGTTTTTACTATTTTATAATAAATACGTTTCTGGATTTTAAGTAAATATTTTCGGCCTGTTTTCATGTAATACATTAAAAAAAACTGCCTAGAGATTTAATTTTTCATTATTTTTTTATAAACTAAAACGTATTTTAGGTATATTTTCTGGAAGTGCTGATATCAAAACCCTTCTTCCTGTTGAAACATCTCGATTTCAGAGTATTAGCTCAGAATTTTTGGGCCTTATGAAAAAGTAAGCAAATCGCCAATGGTAATGGATGTGCTTAATATCCCTGGTGTTCAGAGAGCATTAGAACGTCTTGCAGATCTGTTGGGTGAGTTTATTAAGATATGTAATTCAAAAAAATAGGAATATTTAATATTAGAAAGTAGTCCAGTACAGAATTAAACTTCAGTTTAAGTATTGTACATATGCAGTGTAAAATTAATTTTTAGTTTGTTGTTGATAAAATAATTATCTTTTAAAATACTGATTAAAGTCTAGATGCATAATCGTTATTTGTTATATCTTTTTTAGGTAAAATACAAAAAGCTCTTGGTGAATATTTAGAAAGAGAAAGAACATCTTTTCCTCGGTTTTACTTTGTTGGTGATGAAGATTTACTGGAAATCATTGGTAATAGTAAAAACATTGCTAGATTGCAAAAACACTTTAAAAAAATGTTTGCTGGCGTTGCTTCCGTTATTTTAAATGAGGATAACACCATTATAACCGGTATTGCTTCTAGAGAAGGAGAAGAGGTAATTGTTTTAATACAATATTTCCTAAAAACGATTTAAAAAAATGTTCGGATAACAATAAACGCTGATTTAAAAAAAAATTTTTAGGTTACATTTAGAACACCCGTTTCTACAGTGGAACACCCGAAAATCAATGAATGGCTAACTTTAGTTGAAAAGGAAATGCGCGTAACTTTGGCTTCAAGTCTGACACAGGCTGTACAAGATATTAAGCAATTTAAAGATGGAATTGATCCCAAACTATTTATGGAATGGTGTGATAAGTACCAGGCCCAAATAGTTGTGTTAGCTGCCCAGATTTTCTGGAGCGAGGATGTAGAAGCAGCTTTGTCAAAGGTAATATTAAAAAGTTTTTATATAATCTTAAATTTTATTTAAAACCGTATCTTTCTTGTTTGATTTTTAGATGAATGGTGAACCAGAAAAGGGCCCTCTAGAAAAAGTGCTACAACAAGTAGAAAATACCTTAAATGTGTTGGCTGATTCGGTACTTCAAGAGCAGCCACAGCTTAGAAGAAAAAACTTGAACACCTTATCAATGAATTTGTTCATAAAAGAACCGTTACCAGAAAGCTGATTTCCAATGGAGTTTGTAGTAATAAAGCTTTTGAGTGGTTGTGTCAAATGAGGTAAAAATACATTGTTTCTTCTTTTAACTATTGAAAAAGGCAGATTTTTTTCGTTAATTTCGTTTTTTTATTTATTGTAATGTAGTAAGCTTTGTGTACTAATATCTTACCTTTATTGTCGTTTCTAGATTTTATTTTGATCCACGACAAACTGAGGTTCTAAAACAACTTACAATTCATATGGCAAACGCCAGATTTTATTATGGATTTGAGTATCTTGGAGTGCAAGATAAACTTGTACAAACACCATTGACAGATAGGTGTTATTTGACAATGACTCAAGCTTTAGAAGCCAGATTGGGAGGATCGCCATTTGGTAAGTTTAAAAATGTTATGCAGCAATATCTTGAGTCTTTATTCTAAATTAAAAAAGTGCTGTTCATGCTTTATTAAACGTACTTGTATTGTAGCTCATAATGACCATAAATCTCCTACTGATTTTTTTAGTTTATTAAATCTTAAAATCAGTAATAAATTTGATTCATATTTAACATGGTATGTTTTAAATATATTAAGCACTAGCCGACCCGTGCAAACTTCATTGGGCGTTAATTACATTTTCTCTGAAATTTGTGTTCAATCATAATAAAATATAGCCTATAGCACTCCTGAATAGTATAGCTTTTTGATTGTGAAAGAATTTTGATAATCGGTTCAGTATTTCCGAAAATTAGCTCTTACAAACAATCCAACAAAGTTACAAACTTTACCTCTTTATAATGTTGGTATAGATCTATACAGTAAGGGTATTAAAAGTGCCCCCTTTATCTTTTGAATGGGACAAGAATTGAGGCCGAGTAAAATTTGGATGAAAGGGTCACTTAAACTACTTTTTGGCCCAAAAATAATTTCTGTCATGTGACATAGTAGCAAGGGGGCACTAGCAACTTTTTTTTCAAATGGAAGGGAGGGTCATGTAGCACCTCGTCTTAAAGGCTCTTTGATTCTCTACTCAACGCTATTTATTTTTTTTTAATCAGTCTAGGCATTCCAGACCATTTGAAATTTGGCTTAACACGTTCACTGCCATGAGATGCCTATTTGACTTCACAATTAATTTTGTATCCACGTAGGTATTACAGGCATAACGATGTTATGAAGCCGCAAAACCGCTTGCATTCCCATTTGCAACTTCACGCCGTGTATTTTATATCTATATCTAGAGCAGTTATGGCAAACCATTGGCACGCGTGCCTAAGTTGGCACGCGAGGTAAAAGTTTCGGCACGCGAGCATGTTGTAATGTTTTTTGTATATGAGTAGAAGTGAAGAATCCTTTTTTTTGTTTTGTTATTATGAATTATGGTAACCTGAAAAATTGAACGGCACGCTATCTTCCGTATTTAAAGTTAGTTAAAAAATTGTTTTTTTGTTCAAAAAAAAAAATTATGGCACGTCAAAAACATTATCTTACATTTTTGTTCAAAAATGTCACGTTCATGCAAAAAGGTTCAACAAGAAACCATATTAGGCTAATATTTTTGAGAATATCCTATGGCTTCAAATGGCTATAAAGTAAAACTAGTATAAAATGCAAAGTATATACCTTGACTGGAACAAAAGGTTTTTCCATGCCATATGGTGGCAGTGAGTGTGTTAAATAGTATAAAAACAATGTGGTTTAATTAATGGAGGCTTGTAAGTCTGGAACGGCTAGGCTGATTTTAAAAAACAAAATGGCGTTTAGTTGAGAATTAAAGGGGCTTTAAAAGGAGCTGCTACATGACCCTCCTTTACATATTTAAAAAAAAGTTGTTAGTATCCCTTTGACACTAGGCCACGTAACACCTATTTTCATGCCAAAAAGTAGTTAAAGTATTACCCATTTATCCAAATTTTATCCGACTTCGTTATCTTGCTCTATTTAAAAGTTATGGGGTAGAGAACTTTTATAAACCGCACTCTATGTACTTATGTACAAATTGGAGCTAAACTTCAAACGCCAGAACGAATGGGCCGAATTTTAAAAATAAAACGGTGATAAATAGAAAATCAAAAGGCCTTTAAAACGAGGTGCTAAATGACTTCCCCTCCCTTCCATTTGAAAATAAAAAATTGCTAGTGCCCCCTAGGTACTAGGGCATGTGACAGAAATTATTTTTATGCCAAAAAGTAGTTTAAGTGGCACCCCTTTACCCAAATTTTACCTGATTTTGTTATCTTGTCCCATTCAAAAGATAAAGGGGGTTAGGACTTTTAATATCCTCACTGTATGATGATGAATAATATGATTGAAAAAGTAATACATCAATTTTAGGCGAAGAACCAATTCTTAAACGGTATTTACCAATCGGTTATGTTGACGTTTAAACAATGTATTATATGTCAAAGTTGTCACCAATTATTACCGCGGTTATAATTGGTTGAACGCCTAAAATTGCAGATAGTCAGTTTTTCTAAACCAAATCATGCATTTGTCTTGGTTCTAGCTAGGGTGTGTAGTACTTAAGGTGAAATCGTAACAAGATCAGGTTTTTTAGATGATTCGCCTATACAGGGTTTAAAAAAATGCAAAAACAATTGGGAGGTGATTTCGTGTTTAAAAGAAGGGGTAGTTTATTGTATTGTATTTTATTGTTGGGTTAGAAGTCCACCATTGGGCAGATATGGAGGAAAATCAGTATTGATTTTTTATCTTAAAAACTTAACAAGTAACTAACCAGAAATTACAAGTAATGTCAAATAAAGAAATGTTACAAACACCTTAATGGGTGAAAGCACACAATTTCCCCGTCCCGACATGTTATGATTTACATTTTATTCTTTTATTTTATAACGGTAAACTTAAACTATAAAATAATATCAGAAAAATCTTTGTAGTAATATTTTTGATTAAAATTTCAAGTTAATTAATTTAAAATGGAACTGCTTCTTCTTGCGAGCAGCTTAATGATCCACCAACCAATCCAACACATTTTGCTTTAAATTTATTTGCATATTATCACAACAATCTAACTTATATTGTTATTATTATGGTTTTTATACTTTTCCGCAACGGGGTTCAACAATTGACAACACTGAAACACCTAATTAAAACCACTACAAAAACAACTTACACTTTACTATTTTACGATCCTAACTCTTATCACTTATATCAAAACAACTTTCTGGTTGGGGCGTACCCCAGCCTTATATACCTAATTTAACTATTCCATACAATTCTAGAAACAATCATTCTTCTCTAGATAACTCCACTCATTATCTCTATAAAATACTAGAACCTAACATATACTGTTATTTAAGGGTGCTACCATGTAACAATTTATACTTGTCAAGCATCGTAACAATATTTTTTTAATGCCTATTTAAGGTCCTGCTGGTACTGGTAAGACAGAATCTGTTAAAGCCCTTGGAAACCAATTAGGTCGCTTTGTATTGGTATTTAACTGTGATGAAACTTTCGATTTCCAAGCAATGGGTAGAATATTTGTTGGATTGTGCCAAGTAGGAGCCTGGGGATGTTTTGATGAGTTTAATCGATTGGAAGAGAGAATGTTGTCCGCTGTGTCACAACAAATCCAAACTATCCAAGAGGCACTTAAAAGTCAAAAGGAGAGTAGTGAAGGACAAAGTCAGCAAACTGGAAGTAAGCTTTAAATAATTGTTTAAACTCTTTGTTTTTTAATAACTATCTTGTTTGATATAATGTGTACTTAACCCTTAAGTAGGCGCGTGGAGGTCAAATTAGCCCTCAGCTTTGTCAATTTTGAAATAAATTGGAGATAGCCAATGTACTAACATCATATGAAAACAATTTGTGAGCAGTGCCTAGCTCCAAGAAAACAAAGAGAAACGCAGAACAAACTCCCACTACATTTGGTATTATAAATATTTTAAATATTATTTCTCAAGAAGAATTATTATTTTTTAGTTTCTTTTTATGTTTTACAGGCCAAATGTGAAAATTCTGTTGTAAGTAAATGTAATGAAAAGATTATACATTTTTTAAAAAATTTATAATAAGGGTCTAACTACGATTCCCATTTTTGGGCTAATATAATTTATTTTAATTAATTTATGTTAACTTAGGCAGAGTATAAAGTGTACTCATAAATAAAAATATATATTTTTTTGCCTTTCTCGCATTGCCGTCCCATAATCAGCTTTTGAAAGAATAATGACAATAAGTTCAATTTAAATTACGCGCCTACTTAAGGGTTAAAAATATGCTTTAACTCACAAGAGCTTATTTAAATTGTCACAAATTAAAATAAAAAGTTTGACTAATTTTGTTTCAAAACTTTAAGGTATCACTGTTGAATTAGTTGGGAAACAAGTTCGTGTTTCACATGATATGGCCATCTTTATTACCATGAACCCGGGTTATGCAGGAAGATCAAATTTGCCGGACAATTTGAAAAAATTGTTTAGATCTTTAGCCATGACTACTCCAGATAGGCAACTTATTGCTGAAGTCATGCTGTTCTCTCAAGGTTTCCGAACTGCTGAAAAACTTGCATGTAAAATTGTACCATTCTTTAAGTAAGTTTGTTGTGGTTAGAAATTGTTTCTTTTTAATTTAGGTTGTAAAATATTTGCTATTTATTAAACGCTGAGAAAAAAATTAAAATTTGCACTTAAACAAACCGCATATAAAATATTTTTTTTTTAGGTTATGTGATGAGCAATTATCTAACCAATCTCACTACGACTTTGGGCTTCGTGCTTTAAAATCAGTGCTTATTTCAGCTGGTAATGTCAAGAGAGACAGAATTCAGAAAATTAAGGAAGGAATGAAACAAAGAGGTGCGTTTAAAAAAGTGTTTATTCCTTCTAATAACTGCATCTTAAACCGTATGTAACATTTAATAAAGAAATACCTAAATTTGTAAAAGAAAACTACTTATTCATTAATTCCCCGGTAAATTATTTAAATATGAAAACTCATGTTTATTCTGCACTGAAAAAATTAAACTAATAAATATCACACTGGTTTTCATATTGTATAGAAAGTGTTATGATAGCTATGGAATATATTAAAATTATTAACTTCCTTGCCAGTGTAGAGACATAATCATATTTTCAGTTATAAAACTAATTTCTATTTTTGTAAAAGAGACAAAGAAGGTAACATTTAAACGATAGCGATTCACTACATAGTAGACCAGGTCGTATGGGCGCCAATGTATCAAAAATTATTTTCATGGAATTTTTTGCAGATTCATGTTCAAAATAAAATGCTGATTACGAAGATCCATGATGCCAGCTCGAATTTGGTCAGAATTTTTTTAAATCGCGATTGTTTTGACAGTTAAATTGTTTTTTTTTGCATCAAATAAAATTTTATTTAATTGGTTGACTATTTTTCGACAAAAACGACTCTATTCAAAAAAATGAATATTTATTAAGTTATAATCATTTTAATTTTAACTTTAACATTTAAATAATATATGACAATATTTAAAATTTGACATGCTGTATTTTTTATAGAATTCTTAAACTTTTTGTAACAATTGTAGAGTAAGCAATTTAACAATTTTAACTTCCTGTATATTTTTTAAATTTCTTAGCTTAGTGTTTTTTTTGTATAGATAGGGTCTCCATATAAACAGCACCCCAATCGGCCAGATGTGTTCCAAGGTTATCACGGCAACTTCCCTAAGCCGATCTGGGTGCTGTTTCTATAAAGACCATACATATCTATACAGGAAAAGTGGAAATATTTTTGAAGATTAAAAACAAGAAAATACACTTTGTTCAAACATTTTAAAAATATCTAGGAATTCAAAATGGTCAAATCGCTTACTCTACAATTGTTTTTGCTTTACAAAAGTTTGAGGATTCCATAAAAAATACATTCCGTGAAATTTTTCATATTGTCATACATTATTTAAATGGTAAAGTTGTGCCTAATTGCTCATTTTCAATTGTTTAAATAATTATAACTTTTTTTTATTTTTTGAAAAAATGTAATGAGTCGTTTTCGGTTGAAAAATAGCCAAAAATAAATAAAATTGTATTTTATAAAAAAAACAATTAATCTTAACTATCAAAACAATTGCGGTTTAAAAAAATCTGATCAAAATTCAAGCTGGCATCATGGATCGTCGTTATCAGCGTTTTATTCTGAACATAATTCTGCAAAAAATCCATAAGAATAATTTTTGATACATTGTCGCCCACACGACCTGGTCTATTACTACTTTCATTGTTGCCACCACATTCCAAGAATATTTGTACAAAAAAAACTAAATGCGATTATATTGAAATTTGCCTATTAAAATAACTGGTCCACACTTTAATAAAATAGCTTCCCTAGAACTTTATTTTACTTGAAAGGTACACTGACAGAAAATAAAACATATTATTTACAGGTGAAACAAATATTGATGAAGCAAGCATTGCAGAAAACCTACCTGAACAGGAAATATTAATTCAATCAGTTTGTGAGACGATGGTTCCCAAGTTAGTTGCTGAAGACATTCCATTGTTGTTTAGTTTGCTTAACGATGTGTTCCCCAATGTGCAGTATACCAGAGCAGAGATGAAAGGTACAAACTACTTGCCACATAAAGGGTTTACCAATAAGAGGGTCAGAACTTTAAAATGTTACTGTAGCAACATCGCTTAGAATTACGTTACCAAACTGTCATAGTTATGTTCACTAGTGTCTGGCAAGCTATTATGGAGTGATACACGATTCCACAACGAGTAGAAATGAAATTATTAAAATTTATTATCAGAATGCGGGTTATTTCGTTAAATGGTAATGTGAACTGGCCGCCAAGGTCATGCGATCTCTTACCCTTGGATTATTTTCTGTGGAGCTACATTTAGTCTCAGGTCTACGAGAATAGATCATAAACGATTCATGACCTCAAGCAGAACATCACACGCACCATTACAAATTTACCGGGTAATATGATTGAAAAGGTAATCAGAAATTGGGCCACAAGAATCCATCCAACTAAACAAGTAGTGGAGGACGTTTAAACAATAATATTTTTAAAACTTAATGCCATAATTTTTTTTTAAATCAAATAATAATTTCTGACATTTTACTTGTAGTTATTGCTTAGTGTCATTTTAAAGTTCTAACACTCTTATTGGTAAACCCTTTAAAAAATGTTTGTTTTTTCAATTTGTTTTTATTATTTTTTTATACATGTTTAGATAAAAACAACTTTTAATTTTTTTTTAAATAGGCCTTAAAGATGAAATCAGGAAGGTATGTGCTGAAGAGTATTTGGTTTGCGGGGAAGGTGATGAACAAGGATCTTCATGGATGGAAAAGGTAATTTGAAAATTAAAAAGTGCGTGCATAATTTTGTTATAAGCACTTCTCTATGTTATATAATACAAAACGGTGGTTTTTCTTTTTTTTTTTTGTCGTATGTATACACAGTTTTAACCCTTGCTTATTATTCTGTTGTGTGCAATATTGACAAGATTTTAAAAGTAACTATTTGTCAAAGTGCTTAATTTTTTTATTTGTTACTTTACTGAAATTTAAATAAACCTAAAGCTTGATTTTTTTGTTATGATAATCACAAGTTTTTTATTTGTATGTGCATTGTTGTTTAAGCCAAAAATTATATAAAAAATATGTTTAGTCCATTTTGCATACTTCATATCATTGTTGTCATTGTACAATTGGTCATATTGCACCTTATTTTATTTCATGCTGCATAGAGAGACACCTGGGTGGCTAAGGTATGATTGTATTGTTTTAAAGGATTTTTATTTATCATAAAAAAATATAGTTACGTGTGCTTTTTTGTTATTTAATACGTTATAATGTTCCTGGAGATATATCTGTGACATTTTATTTAAATATGTTCCCATAATATAAATAATTTTACTTAAGCAAACCTCTATTAGTATACAGGAAACAAATTAACTATAAAAAGGTACTCCTATTTAATATCGATAAATTAAGGCGTTTTCGATCAAAACAAGTTTTTGTGTTGTGGGAACATCTAAAAACATTAGGTTATTTTGTTTCAATTGCACTAAAACTTTTCGGAAAAGATTTTTTTTTTATTTTCACGACAATAAAAATTAATCTTGTAGGACTGCAGAGTGTTCTATAACCTTTGATAATTAAAGCTAGAGAATGCATAAGTTTAGAGGGAGCCCATATTAAATTGACATACAAAATTATTCAATACAACCTTATTTAAGCCAAAAATTGTATTTCTCGAAAACAGTTTAATTTATCGATATCAAACAAGGACACCTTTTTTTTAGCTAAGGGTTTAAGCAATCCAAAAATAATACTTTTAATTTTCTAATATACAGAATGTAAAAATAATTAGCAGTATTGCGTAAGGGTCCCCCAGGCTAAATGCAAATGTTCTAAGAGGACATCTTTTAAGAAGTCCTTAGCAGTATCTGTCATATTAAAAAATATTATATTATAAGTACTATAAAAGTTATTCAAGAAAAACCTATATAATTTCTAGCGGCGTCTTTTAGGGGCACAAATCTCAATAAAGAGTGACTTTGGAAAAAAGTTTATAGGAACTTGTCATATTATTTTCATGTATTCTACAGACTGTCCACTAGGGTGGAACGAAAAACATTTTGTTTCCAAATCATTTGCGGACAGTCTTCAAAATGTGCCTTTGGATGTACGAAAACTTGTATTAAAATCTGAACTCTCTAACTTTTTATCTTTAGTTTTCTTATTGACTCTGAAATTTGCTAAATAACTTAATTTTATGGGTTTTATTCGAGTGAATAAAAATTCTAAGAATACATATTTTATATGTTGCTTACAGCATAATATGTTAATAATGATGGTAAAAAAATGTTTTATAAAAAATATTACTTATATTTGTATGTCTGAAGGTTTGTTTAACCATTTAAAAACTGCCCGCCTGTGGCCAATATCCGGTTAAATATAGCGCACAGGTAATAATGTAATTTGGCAACTTTTACGGCGGTACTGGCGATAACTTGCGTTATTAGAGAATATTAGAATGGTGTCTAAAAACAATATTTTATAAACAATAAATAAAATGCAGGTTAGGAGAGCTAAAGTGTATCAACGCAAGGCTTGCTCAGTTAAAATGCAGATGCTAGAAGTATTCTTTCGTAGTTGAAAATATTACACCATTAATTGCAATATAGGTATAAAAGAAGCATTAGGAAAAAACATAACTGTTTTGGGTTAAATCAATTAAAAAATACTTTTACAGTTATCTAGTTTTGCCATATATTATTATAATTTTTAGTCTTCGGGGATGGAAAGTTCATTAAAATGGAATAGAAAAAATCTTCATCTTAAGGGAGGTTATAGTTCTTTTTAGAGTAAACAAATATCCTTACCCTTCCCTCCCGAATCCACAGCAGTTTTATTGATCCAACTCCTTTTAAATCGGATAGGTCAAATGTTTCTTTCAGAAAAAAAGAAAAAAGTTTTATCTAGAAAAAATATGTCGGCCTGTGATTTAATTAGTAAATAAAGTTCATCTTATACAGTAATATGTTTTTTCCAAAGTGCGCTTTTTTTTATACTTTTATCGCAACTAATGGTACAATCTTTTTAACCACCAAAAATACTTCTAGTATCTAAATTTAACTGATACAGTAGTGCAAGCCTTGCGTAGATACACTTGAGCTCTCCTGATCTGCATTTAATTTATTGTTTATGATGAATTGTTCCATTCTAATTTCCTCTAATAACGTAGGTTTTGCCAGTACGACCATAAACGTTTCCAAATGCCATTATTTCCAGAGCGCTATATTTAATCGGAAATTGGCCATAGGCGAGCAGTTTTTAAATGGTTAAAGAAACCTTCAGACATTCAAATTAGGTAATATTTTTTTAAACATTTTTTTAACATCATTAAAAACATATTATGCTTTAAAAATTATTTGAAACATGTATTCTTAGATTTTTAATTCACCCGAAAAAAATCTATTAAATTAGGATTTTTAGCAAATTTCAGAGCCAATGAGGAACCTGATGATAAAAAGTTAAAGAGTTCAGATTTTAACACGAGTTTTCGTACATCCAGAGGCACATTTTTAAAACAGTCCGAAAACGATTTCAAAATAAAAATGTTTTTCATGCGACCCTACCGTCCAGGGATGGGATTAACAAGAGGACAAATGGACCAAAAATTTCATTTTTCACGTCACTTAAAAATTCTTAAATAAAAGATCTTAAGTGTCCCCTTATACTCATTAATATTGTAAAATAAATTGTTTTACATTTTTGAAAATTTCTTTCTTATGAATATATTAACTTAAATATCTTTAATTTACTAGGTACTTCAACTTTACCAAATATGTAGCCTCAACCATGGGCTGATGATGGTTGGTCCCAGCGGATCAGGAAAAGTACCGCCTGGAGGGTTCTTCTTAGAGCTTTGGAACGTTTTGAGGGCGTGGAAGGTGTTGCTCATGTCATCGATCCTAAAGCTATTAGTAAAGAAGCTTTGTACGGTGTTTTAGATCCTAATACTAGAGAATGGACTGATGGTCTTTTTACTCACATTTTAAGGTATTATTTGAATTATCCTGACCTTTATTTCTCTTAGAAAAATGTTTAAGTACTTGATGAAAATTTTAGTAATAGTGCCTGAGCCAGCAGTGAAATGGTCTTCATAATATTAACCCTTTTAAAACCTATTTGGGTGAATCCTTTTGACGAGTCTACCACGAATATTCATACAACCATATATGGAAGTAGCGCCTTAACTAAACATGTTTCGGGTGTCGGAGTGGGCGAACACGTCTCATGTTTTTGTCGGACAAGTTTATCACAATGTTTTACATGAATCAATGAATTTATATACAGGATAAATATGACAATCCAGAAATGTGTGTATCAGAATGGCAAGGGGGCCCTGTTTTTGACGATGAATGCGTTTATGAGTTTTCCGGATGCAACCTGGTGTGACCGTTCATTGTATACAGCAAAAACTAGATTGGTAGATTACGTATCAGGTGAAATTCTTACAAAGAAGGACAGGCTGACTTCACAACCAATAATATGTGATGAGAGTATACAGAGGGACTCATGTCTGGTGACTTCAGTACCATCAGAGAAAGGGAATGTGAATTTCGTAACCAATGCTGCTGAAGAAACCTGCCACCATATTCACTCGGAGCCAAAAACTAGTACGCACGGGCAACCCTACTACAAACAACACACTCTCTATTTACTATCAGAATGTACGAGGTATAAGAACCAAATTGTCAGACCTTAGATGCAACGTCATTAACTCGAATTATGACATCATAGTGCTAACAGAAACATGGCTTTGCGAGAATATTGTTGATTCAGAGCTGGGTCTTACCGAGTACAAGATCTATAGAAAGGATAGATCGGCTGATACTAGTTCTAAGTCGATCGGCGGCGGAGTGTTGGTAGCTGTTCGAGGTATAATTCCTTCTAAATGCTTAATAACTTCGTATGGCAATGTTGAACAGATTTTTGTATCCCTCAAGTGGGGTGGCACGGAAGTGTTGGTCGGAGGTGCCTACTTACCACCTAACTCTCCATTGGCTTTGTTCGAGGACCACTGCAGCAGTATTGAGGAAATACTCAGAGATGGTATACATTCCAGTGTTTACTTGTGGGGTGACTATAACTTGCCTAAGGTGGAATGGATGAACGACGAATTGGGTGTCTCAGTTTCTAACCCAACGAATGCCGCAGTGAGAGCTATCTGCGATACCTTTGCATTCTTGAATCTGCACCAAGTAAACAACATAAAAAACTGCAACGGCGTCACTCTGGATTTGTTGTTTTCACGAGAAGCTGGTGCTCATGTTTTGATTGCTGACGATTATATTTTGCCGTGTGACCGTCATCATCCAGCCCTTTGTGTAGATATTTCGGTGAGAATGTCATTCGACCCTCTGACATATGATTCATACTACTTTGACTTTAAGCATGGAGATTACACCGGACTTACCAATTGCCTTAATAGTGTGAACTGGGATAACTTGATGACTTCTACGAACAATGATTTGGGTGCTGCTGTTGAGGACTTTTATAATATACTATACTATTGTATTAATTGTTTTATTCCTCGCATTCGACTCAAAACACCTAAATTTCCAAGGTGGTGTTCTAATGATCTCAAAAGTTTAATTTTTGAAAAAGAAAGCTCATAAAAGATATAAATCCTCAAAGAACTGGGCAGATTATGCAAGATTCTCAGCCCTCCGATCTCGGTGTAAGGTGCTTAGTAAAGAATGTTATGTTAACTACATCCGAGATGCGGAGGACGCTATACCTGATGATATTCGGTCTTTTTGGACGTTTATTAACTCCAATAAAAAGATTATGGCCTACCACATTACATGTACCTTGGAAATGTGGGTGGCGACGATAGTAGTAAGATAGCCGAACTATTTGCCAAGCATTTTAGCTCTGTATATAAGAAGGATTCAATGATCAATATAACTCAATTTGAAAATACACGAACTGTCGATCTCAATGAGTGTAAAGTAAGTGTAGAGGATGTTTTTTGTAAACTGTCTGGTTTGGATGTTGATAAAGGGCCGGGACCGGACGGCATTGCCCCACGATTGTTGAAGGAGTGTAGATATTCTCTGGCAAGGCCAATTTATATGCTTTTTTCTCTATCCCTCAGGAAGGGTGTTTTTCCGAATCAGTGGAAAAGTAGTTATATTACTCCAATTCACAAGAGTGGGGATAAAGCGAATATAGCAAATTATAGACCAATAAGCAGACTTAGTGCGATTCCAAAGCTTTTCGAGGATATCGTGTGTGATCTCATTAAGGGTAGAGTGATGCGTGCTTTGGTGGACGAGCAACATGGATTTGTTTGGGGGAAGTCGACACAGACAAATCTCCTGGTTTTCGTTCAGTATATACTGGACTCCCTGGAGAGCCGATGTCAGGTCGACGCAGTCTACACTGACTTTTCAAAGGCGTTTGACAGGGTTGACCACGTTTTGCTCTGTGAAAAGCTGAGGGCTTTTGGAATTACTGGTACCTTGCTTGAGTGGCTCCAGAGTTATTTACATGGTAGAACACAGATTGTCACTGTGAAGGGATCACATTCGGGGAGTATTCTGGCGACTTCTGGCGTACCTCAGGGAAGTCATCTGGGACCGTTCCTTTTTAATATTTTTATTAATGATATTCAATCTGTTATAAAACACTGTAACTTTTTATTATTCGCTGATGATATGAAAATTTTCACAACTATAAAATCACCATCAGATCAACAAAAGATACAAACAGATCTAGATGCAATATCCAATTGGTGCTCCAGAAATAATCTAGACCTTAATATAAGTAAATGCAAGTCATTGTCGTTTTATAGAACTCTTAACCCAATACAAACACAATATTCCATCGTAGCCGCTCAGCTTGAGAGTGTCGCATCCATGAACGATCTCGGTGTCATATTGGATAGAAGCATGACTTTCCAGCTGCACTTTGACCATATCATAAACAGGGCACTAAAAATGCTGGGATTTGTTTGCAGGGTCACTCGTGAGTTTAAGGGGCTCTTAGCAGTCAAGTGTTTGTATACGTCCTTGGTCAGATCAATACTCGAATATGCATCAGTTGTATGGTCTCCTACATACGAAAACCATGTGTATGCCTTAGAAAAGGTGCAAAACAAATTTTTGAGATATGCAGCATATAAGCTTAACATTCCAATTCGGGAACACACTCTTCTTGAAGTTAGGACAATGGTGGGTATGGACACTCTAAAAACTAGACGATATTTTAATGATCAAACCTTCCTATTCAAAATATTAAATTTTAATGTCAATTGTCCGGAACTGCTTGATAAATTTGGCCTCTTTGTTCCACCTCGTAATACTCGACACCGTCTTATGTTTGCTCCAAATTTTAGAAGGTGCAATTATGGAAGGCATTCTCCGGTCGAGAGAATCATTAGAGGTGCAAACGAGCTTGATATCGATTTTTTTAATTCTTCACTGCTGCGGTTCAAACATCAAATGAGATTACTTGATCTGTGATGTGTGTATGACGCTCTTGTCACTGACGCGGCTTTTTATGTATAACTTTAAAATTGTTATATCGTTTGAGGTTGGTTATTTTCTAAATGTTATCATGTTTTTCTATTTTTCATGTAAGATGTATTATATATTTAGTTTATTTAGTATATAAGTTAGTCATAGAAACTGTAATTGGGGTTGCCCGTAAATAAATAAATAAATAAATAAATAAATGAATTTTTTAAACATTGTGCCAAAAATGGTAAGGGTTCAGTCACGAAACCCGCTCAGTCCGATATCCGAAACATGTCAATTCTGAGCCTTATAGTTTCACGACTGTGACCTTAACCATTTTTTGGCACAATGTTTAAAAATTGCATGCAAAACGTTGTAAATTTTCCCAACAAAAAAGTGACGCGTTCGCCCAGTCCGATACCCGAAACATGTCAAAATTGACGGGGTAGACTCGCTAAAAGGACCCCTAAAAAAATACTAGGTAGATTTAAACTTTTATTAATATTGCCACATTATGACAAATAATATGGCATACCCCCAAAATAAAAAAATTATAGCAAAATTCACCAATTTGTTTCACAATATCACGAACAAGTAACTTTAGTTTCTTGACGAATTCATGATCGTTGCACTTAACATATCTGAAGCATTTGATCAAGCAAGCCTAGCAAAATTTCGTCTATGGTTTTCCACCCAAACGTGGTTGGATATCGAGTTTTCTTTCTAATTCACATATATTTGTTATGGTTGATGCTCTAGAAATCATTCTTGATTCTACCTAAAGAAGACCGTAAATTCGCCGTAATAATGACTACTCTCACCAAAAAGCTGCTCATCGACAAATATATCTGCTTTTTACTTATGTGCACGGCTTCTTCTTGAAAAAAGTTACCCAGTCCAATTCCTTTTCTTGCTGATTTTCACAAAGCAATACAAAGCGCTACTTTTATGCATTCAATATAAAAATAAATAAAATCATAGAATTCATCTTTTACACAGCACTAATAGAAGAAGAAACTTTTTATTTGTTCAAACATATGTAGGTGGTAGAGGAGCTTTCCTCGCCTGAGGAGGTACCACCCCACTCACCCTTTAAAGGACCCGTGAAGTCTTAACGGACGTTTCGGGTTCTGGGTGTGTGAGTCAGTTTGCCTTCTTCCTTCTTTTCCTTTTCTTTTTTTCCTTTTAACCCCCAAACTATGTACAAATGATGGCGGCACACCCGGAAGTAAAATGTTCCGGAGGTAAAATACCCCTCCATTCGGATCTCCGGGCGAGGGGTGCATCCGGGAGGCCTTCATCGAGAAGTTTAATTTCTTTTGTAAACATATGTGATCTTAACGCCAATATAAACTCCGTTCACCATCACCTTCAGTCATGTAAGCCCCACATACTGTTTCTAACGGAAACACAAATAAGTTCTAAATCTTCAACCAGCCACCTTCTCTTTCCGGGCTACGAACTTATTTCGTCTTTTCGCCACACGATCTGGCTTGTGCGCGAGTTTCCAATCTTGAATCGGGTAGGCCCGATATCCTTTGGCTCAAACTTTCCCTTAGGTCTTCAACAAAATTTATCTGCTGTTTGTACCGGTCCCCATCTAATAATTCCTATGTCGAATTCTTTGACTTTCTTTCAACAAAGATCGATTGCATAATTTCTCAGTTTCCATCGACTGAAGTAATCGTGCTTGGCGACTTTAATGTCCATAATAAGGATTGGCTGGGCTCTTCAAAAACTGACCCCCAAGGCAGAACAGCCGAAATCTTCGCAGTCAGTAACTCTCTTACCAACCTTATTATGGAACCCACTTACTTTCCTAGAGTCCCAAATCCTAGTTCAAATCCTCTAGATCTCTTTCTTACTACCAACCCCCAACTCTATCAAACATCTGTCACAGCTCCCCTAGGTCGCTCAGATCATGGCTTAGTTACTATATCTTACCCTGCACATCCCGAGGTAAATGAATACATGCCACCACGCACAGTATGGCACTACAACTCGGCCAACTGGGATGGCCTAAGGGACTTCTTCGCCACTTACCCCTGGAATTCCATCTGCTTTTCTTCTCGTGATCCTTCTGAAATTTGTAATCAACTAACTGAATCAATTCAATTGTGCATTGAAACCTATATTCCACACACCATCAAGAACCCCAAACAATCCAATAGCAAACACTGGTTTTCTAAATCTCGTGATAAAGCTAGAATTTTAAAAGTTCAGGCTCACAAGAAGTTTCTACACGATCCTTGTCCAGAAAACCGACAGGCCAGCATTAAAGCAAGAAACTACTACAATCAAACAATTTCTGAAGCCTAAGACTCCTTCGACTATCGTATTAAAAACAAAGTTCTTTCTTGCTCAAATGGCAGCAAATCTTTCTAGTCCTTTGCGAAAAACATAAGTAGGAATTTTTGTACCAGTTCTTTTCCACCGCTAACTTTGGAAGATGAAATTATTTCTACCGCTAAAGGAAAGGCAGAATTATTTGCTAAACAATTTGCTGCCAACTCAACCCTTAACCCTCCCGTAAATCATCCAATTCCAGCGGTGACCCCAGTTCCTCATAAAATGCCCGATATTATTTTTAAGGTAAAACACATTAAGCGTATCCTTTCTTCCCTTAACACCAAGAAATCGTCTGGGCTGGATGGCATACCAGCAATCGTTTTAAAAAATGTGCTCCAGAACTTGCACCAATCTTAACTCGGCTCTTTCGAATTTCTTACGACACAGGTGTTTTTCCGGAGAGCTGGAAAGCTGCACGTGTTCAACCTATTCCAAAGAAAGGATCTAAATCTCTTCCATTTAACTATAGACCAATTTCAATTCTCTCAGTTCTCTGTAAAGTAATGGAAAAATTAATTAATTCACAAATTCTTAAGTACTTAGAAAAACACAAAATTTTGCATAACAGGCAGTATGGATTTCGCCACAAAAGATCTACAGCAGATCTTCTTTCCTTCGTTTCACACTGCTGGAATAAGTCTCTTGAGTTTCTAGGTGAGTCCCAAATCGTTGCTCTTGATATATACAAAGCTTTTGACCAGGTCTGGCATGCCGCACTTCTTAATAAAGTTCCCTGCTATGGTCTTTCAACTTAACTCTGTACTTGGCTCTCTAGTTATCTATCTGATCGTCGTATATCAGTTATTGTGGACGGCCATTCTTCAAGCTTTCACCAAGTAAATGCTGGAGTCCCTCAGGGCTCAGTTCTGGCACCAACATTGTTCCTTCTTCACATCAACGACCTTCTTTCGTCCACAATTAATTCCATTCATAGTTTCGCCGACGATAGTACCCTTCACTCCAGTTTTCAGGTTCCTAAACCCATCACTAAACCTGACTTGGAAAACAAACGCAGAACGATGCAGATATCTCTTTCGCAGGATCTTAATTTAATATTGGATTGGGGCGCCAAAAATCTCGTCCATTTTAATGCATCCAAAACATAATCATGTTCCTTGTCGCGAAAAAAGTCATCAAATACTCATCCTCTACTTATGAGGAAGGTTTACAGAGCAAAGACACCTTCAATCTTGTGGGCGTCACATTTGAAAGTAACCTTAACTGGCATAAACACATTGTATCTATAGCCACGGCAGCTTCAAAAAGCTTGGATTTCTCTTTCGAGCCAAAAAGTATTTCTCCCCTTCTAATTTATACACTTTTTATGTGTCCCAAATCCGACCTCCCTTGGAATATTGTTCTCATATCTGGGGCATGGCGTCCCCCCAACCCTAAGCATTCTTGATCTATTCGAAGAAGAGCTATTCGTCTTATTAATGATCCTTCACTTACAGAAAGGCTTCCCTCTCTTGCCCATTGTGGGGCTGTGGGGGATTTATCGCTTTTTTATAGGTACTTCCATGGCTTCTGCTCTGAAGAATTGTCCAGTATAGTTCCTCCACTCACGGTTCCCAACAGAGAAACTCGTGGTTCCGCGCGTATGCATCCCTATACAGTCCAACTGGACAGGCCCCGAACTTCTCACTTTGTTCGTCCTTTTATCCCTAGAGTTTCTAGATTGTGGAACCTGCTGCTCGCGGAGGTCTTTCCTTCCCCCCAAATCTTCAAGTATTTAAGTCCCGTATCAACAAACTTCCTCTTACCTTGCTTAAGACACCCACGGTACGTTAGTATTTAGGCTTTTGGCCTTCGTGGTTTGTCCAAAGATAAAAAAAAAACATTCGACAAGCACTAACGGAAATAATAATTTACAAAATGCTCAGTTGAAACATTAATAGTAAAAAAACATGCAGTGGTACGTTTAATAATTATGTTAAGTACTTGGCATAATATTTTTTATTCTTTAATAGAAAAATTATTGACAATGTAAGAGGAGAGATCAACAAACGTCAATGGATTATCTTTGATGGTGATGTTGACCCAGAATGGGTAGAGAACTTAAATTCAGTACTTGATGACAACAAATTGCTGACGTTGCCAAATGGAGAACGTCTTTCTTTACCACCTAATGTTAGAGTTATGTTTGAAGTAAGTTAAGCATAAAAATATAAGTTTTACATAACCAAATAATAATTACTTATTTAAATAATTTTGTTACTTTTACTTTTAGATGTTTTAGAGGTGCCAGAATGATTTAGTAATTTATAGGAGTTATATTAGTTTTTATGCGTAATAATCGTATTATATTTGTCAACTCAAAATAATTTTAAATTTAATAAAGAGTTTTTTGCTTAAAGCTTGTTATAAATTGAATTGAGTATATTCATATTTTTTTCTAGGTACAAGATCTGAAATACGCTACTCTTGCTACTGTTTCTCGTTGTGGTATGGTTTGGTTCTCAGAAGATGTTTTATCTACTGAAATGATCTTTGAAAATTACATGCTGCGTCTTAGGAATATTCCTCTGGAAGAAGGTAAAGATTACGTCTTTGTAGACGACATCATAGCATGTTGCTCGTTATCATTATTATTTCCTATTATATTATTATTATTATTAATGTCATCAAATATAGAAAAAAGGTTAAACTTGTAGAAATTTTGTTATGTTGTTCTGATTTGGAGAAAAAAATTAGATATTGCTGATGTTTAATCTAAACATTAATTTATTTTTTACCCTTTTTAGGTGAAGATGATAGTTTTGGTAAAAAATCTGAAAATAAGGGATGATACTGTTTCACCAACATTGCAAGTGCAGCAAGATGTTGGTAATTTACTACAGCCATTTTTGCAACCTGATGGCTTGGTTATAAGATGCTTAGAACATGCCATGGAACAAGAACATATTATGGACTTTACAAGGCTAAGGGCTCTTAGTTCATTGTTTTCAATGCTAAATCAGAGCGTAAGGTAAAAAGTTTATATTTGATTTTTTAAATATTTTCTAGATCCCATGACGCATTTTGAAAATTGATATATGTGACATTTTAAGTTGCATTTTTAATGTGGTATAGCCACAGCACCCACTACACCACTTTTACAAACCTAGTGAGCTACGGTTAGCTCTGTCATCTTAAAAGAATCATATTTATCTAAAATGACATATTTGACCATATAATTATTTCAAACAAAAACTTTTACTTAAAAAAAACCGTTACCGATTTAATTATTTCTTAATTAATAAATAAATAAATTATTATTCTGTACTTTGCTATATTAGGCTTCAGGATGTTGTGAAAATGTTATATTGTATGTTTTTTTTTTTTATGGCGGTGTTAATTAAAACGCCCTAAAACAAATCATAGCAGCAGTATTAAATAGCAAATTTCGAGACTTTCTATTTTATCTATAGATAATATTTTCAGAACAATCTGATGCTTAGCTTAACACTTTTAAATGCATTTTCTAAAAATTTTGTCCTTAAAGATTTTTAATTATACTTATTTTTTTTTTTAGAAACGTTCTTGCGTATAACCATTCGCATAGTGACTTCCCCTACCTTACGAAACTCTTGAACGTTACATTCCTAAATGTCTAGTATACGCCATATTATGGAGTTTTGCGGGTGATGCTAAACTTAAAGTACGCTCGGAGTTAGGTGATTTTGTTAGGTCAATTACCACAGTCCCCCTTCCACCAGATAATAATACGCCCATTATAGATTATGAAGTTACAATTGAAGGGGAATGGGCGCCATGGTCAAATAAGGTAATTGATATTTTTGGCACCGACTATTTACAGGATTTTCAAATATTGATCTTAGGTTAACCTCATTCATGAGAACCTGCTCAAAAAAGAATAGGCCGGTCTTTACGCCTGTTCATAAATTGATCAGATCCTTAACTCGAGTTGGATGCTACTGACCCAGGTTAAAGCACGGGTTGGTCAGGTTAAACAGAACTGTCAGAATCAGCTGATTGGTTTTTTTGGGTTGGGTTTTAATAATTTATGTGGTGTTTATTACCAGTGAAAAAAATGTTTATTATTTACAGCTTAAATATTGTAAAAGTCTTTAAAAATAACTGCACTACCAAAAACAAAGCAAAAGGGCTATGTTTTGTTTTGACATGAAGCCGATGAATGAAGGTCAAATGTATCATACATGTTAAAAAAATAACGAAAATCCCAGTAAATCCTGAAAACAGCTGATTGGATCTACTCCAACCCATCAGATCAGTATTTGAAAACGCTTTATGTTATTTATATTTTCATATTTATAAAGAATTGCCAATAGCTATGCTGGAATGCATAGAATTAAAAAAATGTTAACTAGGGAAAGGCTTAAAATATATATGCCACAGGCAAAAAGGAAACTGCTTATTGGTAAATAGCATAAATAAGTTTAGTTATTTAATTTTTGGTGTATTTGAATGAATTTTTAATTCTTTGTATTTACCTATCTTTTATTTGAAAGTTGCTGTAATAAACAAATTTATATTTATATTATACTAAAGGTGCCTCAAATTGAAGTCGAAACTCATAAGGTTGCATCACCTGATATTGTTGTACCTACGTTGGATACGGTGCGACACGAATCACTGCTTTACACATGGTTAGCTGAGCATAAACCTTTAGGTAAGGTTATGATAGTATAGTAGTGTATTTTTGTGGACATTTTGTGTTTTTTGTTTTTACATTACAATCTCTTTTAGTATTATGTGGTCCTCCTGGTTCTGGTAAAACCATGACTTTGTTTTCTGCGTTAAGAGCATTGCCGGACATGGAAGTCGTTGGACTTAATTTTTCATCAGCTACAACGCCAGAGTTGTTATTAAAAACCTTTGACCACTACTGTGAATATAGAAAGACACCAAATGGAGTCGTCCTGGCACCAGTGCAGGTAATGAGATTTAATTTTAACGACAACACTTAAGTCTAGACGTTATATGGCATGGTATTATTTATTATTCTTATTTGAAAATTACATTAAAATGTTTTGATTGCTGATTCGGTTAGTTAAACAGTTTGTTTTTTACATTTAAAAAAAGTACTTAAAGTATAGATTTTCTAATATCATTTAAATTAATTAATTACTCTATAAAGGGGCCCACAGACGATCAACATTATTACGAAAAATATTGGTCAATAATATTGCCGGTCGTCCCCAGACAGTGTAATATATTTGCGCAATGACTATATTCAATATATTGCACAATAACTAGTTTTGTTTTGTAACTACTGGTTAAAACATAGATAAGAAAAAGTACGTTTCCCTTATAACTTTTTTACTTTTTAAGATACAAACATGAAATTTGGAAGGTGGGTATTTGACATAAGTTTGGATTGGTTAATGTATTTACTTGTTTTTTATTACTTTCGATTTAACCGGAAATTACTGCTACTTTTAAATTTTAAATGGCACCACTGGTGTATTTTATTTTATTTTGATAAAATATTATGACATTCTGAATACAATCCACCTCACATGTTATGTTTTGACACTGTTCACAGATGGGGTTTACAAGAGGACAAATTGATTAAAAATGTTATTTTTTAGCGAAAAAGATATCCTTGATAAATTTTGCTTGTAAACAAAATATCATTCAGAGAAAATGTGGTTTTTGTATACAGCTTTCGCAAAAACTCAAAAAACATTTTTTTTCCAAAAGTAAACTACCTTTTATTTTAAATTGTTAAGCAACATAATATTTATAAAACTTATGTAGAATAGCGTTCTAAATGACTTTCTTAATGTTACAGAGGTTTCAAAAAGTTTCATAAATCTGATCTTGGAGTTATGAAAACTTAATTGTTTTTAATTTTTATAATAAAATGACCTAAAGAACTCTTATAATTTGCTTTTCAAACACCCGCTTTTTCAAAATTCCTACCAAACATAATTTTTCAACTGTAAACGAATGTGATCAACAAATATGGATTTCAATAATATTTTGTATTATTGTATTTATCGATTACAAACTTTACTAAACTAAAATTAAATAAATTTTTCTAATGACATTTTGCTTAAAAATTAAATATAAAAGTGGTAAATAGCATTTTGCAAACTTTGATTCCGCCCTAAGAAGTCGTAAAAAACAAAAACGATTAATTTTATTTGTCCATGGCTACTTGACTTAAAATAAACCGTTTTAGCCTAATTATGGCACTCTAGATTGAAATTAAAAAAAAAAAAATTACAGCCAAAGTGTCAATTGTCATATTCTGTCAAAATAAGATGAAATAGACCAGTGGCGCTGTTTAAAATTTGAAAGTATCAGTGATTTCCGGTTAAACCGGAAGTAAGTGAAAACAAGTCAATAGTTCAACCCCATCACAAATATGCCAATAAACTATGTATATACCAAATTTTTCTGTCGTAAAAGGTAAAAAAGTTATAGGGGAAAACCACCTGTTAGAAACACCCGGTATACAGGCTGTTTCAAAATACACTACAAATATTTTAGAAATGTATTTTTGAGATTAGAATAAGACTTTTTTTTATAATTATTTGTTCTGAAATGCACTCCCTTCAAGCTACAGGCATGTTGTTGGGTAAAAAGAAATGAATGATTTTTACTCTATATTTTTGCATCAAATCTTACAAAAAGTTGCACATCCCTGTTTGTTTTAGGCAGTGTATTTATAATGTTTTAAAAAAGTAAAAACCTAATTTTAGTGGTGATTGAGAGGGGTTAACACTGTTGATGACAACAAATTTTATGTATACGTTAATTTTTCAGAAATGAAATTATGACACAGAAAAGTCCAAATATTTGGTTACTTCTCTTTTGTGATACAACAAACGTTTTTTTTTTTTTTGAGAAAATCGCTCTTATTTAATTTTTTTATTTATTCAAAATAATCTCTAAACAAGCATAAGCCTGGTCTAGAGGATTATTTACAAAAAGTAGATCGAATAAAGATTAAAAATTAAAGAATGACCATTATGTAGGAGGTTTTAACAGCTTGTTTTTGTAATATTTATTTTCGTTGTTAATTAATAATTTTGTGTGACATTACCAAATTACTGTCATTTTGTATGTTTAACGGAAAAAAGATCTTATTTGAACCATAACAATACGCCTTTCAAAATATTTTTACTAAATTTTAAACATTTTGTATATGCACATAGTGCCTCATAGACAATTATTATATACCACTAAAAATTCCTTTAAAAAAATAGAAAAATGATAAATTAATATTTCAGAATATGAAAAAAATTTGAGTAACACTATTATTTTTTTAATAACCTGATTGATATACCATATTACCTGCTTTTAGCTTGGAAAATGGTTAGTACTTTTCTGCGATGAAATCAATTTGCCAGACATGGATCACTATGGAACACAAAGAGTGATTATGTTTTTGCGTCAAATTGTTGAACAGAAAGGATTTTACAGAGCTTCAGACCAGACATGGGTTTCCTTGGAACGTATTCAGTTTGTGGGTGCTTGTAATCCCCCAACAGATCCAGGCCGAAAACCTCTTTCACACAGGTAAAATCAGTGTTTCTTTTCTAGGGTTATATGTCGGTTTTTATGGCCATATTTAATTAAATTAATAATAATTCGGAACAAATTTGATACCATTAACTCATTAATCTTAAAGGTATCAAATTTCAGTTCTTTGTTTTTCTGAATAACAATTAGCTTATTAGATTAGAATGTGTGTGCATATTTCTACTTTATTCTTTATTAATTTTTTGTGGTAAGATGCTTTTATAAATCTTTGTAGTTATATTCTTACCTTTTTAATCTTAAACTATCAAAAGCAAAACAACTAAATCAAATGTTTATTTGTTATGATATAAATACATATTTTTTTAGGTTCCTTCGTCACGTACCAGTCATATATGTAGACTATCCTGGAGAAACTTCCCTTAAACAAATCTACGGTACTTTTACAAGAGCTATGTTACGCCTTACGCCGGGACTTAAAGGTTATGCTGAGCCTCTTACTAATGCTATGGTAGAGTTTTATCTGGCTTCACAAGACAGATTTACTCAGGATATGCAACCGCATTATGTGTACTCCCCTCGTGAAATGACAAGATGGGTCCGAGGTATTTGTGAAGCTATAAGGTAAGTTTTTAAGATTTTTTTTTATTTGATGATTTTTAAATAATAGTTAAAAATTTACTGAATCATTTTTTAACATACTTTCTTTCTAATTTACAGACCTCTCGATTCGCTCAGTGTTGAAGGTTTAGTCCGTTTGTGGGCCCATGAGGCTCTCCGTTTGTTCCAAGATCGATTAGTTGAAAATTCTGAACGCCAATGGACCAATGAGAATATTAACTCTGTGGCTCTTAAACATTTCCCGTCAGCAAATTGTGAAACTGCACTTGAAAGACCAATCCTGTACAGTAACTGGTTATCAAAAGACTATACACCAGTTGACAGAGAACAGTTAAGAGAATATGTCAAAGCCAGGCTCAAAGTGTTTTATGAGGAGGAACTCGATGTTCCTCTGGTTCTCTTTGATGAAGTTCTTGATCATGTTTTGCGGATTGATAGAATATTTAGGCAACCGCAGGGACACTTGTTGCTAATTGGAGTATCTGGTGCTGGAAAAACTACATTGTCGCGATTTGTTGCTTGGATGAATGGTTTGTCCATTTTCCAAATTAAGGTCAGTTTTTGATTATTATTGTTTTATTAAATTTTGTAAAAAGTACCTAGAATAAAATTAAGAAATTTTCAAAAAATAGACTGTGGCAAGTAAATTGTTATTTTAGGTTCACAACAAATATACAGCTGAAGACTTTGATGAAGATCTTAGATCAGTGTTAAGAAGATCTGGTTGCAAAGACGAAAAAATAGCGTTTATTCTGGATGAGTCCAATATGCTTGATTCTAGTTTCTTAGAACGAATGAATACTTTACTAGCTAACGGAGAGGTACCAGGATTATTTGAGGGAGACGAGTACACGACTTTAATGACACAGTGTAAAGAAGGAGCACAAAGAGAAGGTAATATTTTTTGTTTAGGGCAACAACTTTTAGGTACTTTGAGGGTTGTTTCTGTTTTGCCTTGTTAACATGTTTTTAAACGTTTTGAGAAAAATAAAATAAAAACGTATATTTAAATTTTGTTTTACAGGATTAATGTTAGACTCAAGTGATGAACTTTACAAATGGTTTACCCAACAAGTCATGCGTAACCTACATGTAGTTTTTACAATGAATCCTTCCACTGATGGACTTAAAGATAGAGCTGCAACTTCCCCTGCATTATTTAATAGATGTGTGCTTAACTGGTTTGGAGATTGGTCTGATGGAGCATTGTATCAAGTAAGATCTACAACTTTTTAATTTTTGTTCTAATAAAGATATATGAAACCAACTAATTGTCGTTTTCCTTAATAATTCTTTAACATACGCTTTTAGGTTGGAAAAGAGTTTACAAATCGTTTGGATTTGGATAGACCAACATGGAAGGCTCCAGATTTCTTCCCAGCCGCTTGCAAGTTTGTTCCTGCTACTCCAAACCATAGAGAAGCAGTTATTAATGCTTGTGTCTATGTACACCAAACACTGCATAAGGCTAATGTCCGATTAGCAAAACGAGGTCTGTATGAATAGATTAAAAACTCATCTCATTTTATGTCAAAGTTTTTGCTTTGAATAAAACCTAAAAGGTATGAAAAGTAACAATTTTTATCAAATGATTATGTTCAATTTTTTTTAGGTGGTCGAACCATGGCAATTACTCCAAGGCACTATTTAGATTTTATTCACCACTTTGTTAAACTACACAATGAAAAAAGATCAGATTTGGAAGAACAACAGTTACATCTTAATGTTGGTTTGAATAAGATTGCTGAAACTGTAGAACAGGTAACTGTATTTGTATTTTTTAATAGGTCAAAAAAAATAAATTATGCAATAATATATCAACTTTTTTATTCGGATTTTATAATAAATTAATAAATTTTGTTATTGTAATGTGCTATTTTACGTCATGTCTACAAATACTTTAATTATTGTCACATACTTCAAGTAATGTAAATATTAAATCTGTTTATATTAGGTAGAGGAAATGCAAAAAGTTTGGCGGTTAAATCTCAAGAACTTCACGCCAAGAATGAAGCTGCAAACGCTAAGTTGAAACAAATGGTCAAAGATCAGCAAGAAGCAGAAAAGAAGAAAGTTCAAAGTCAAGAAATCCAGCAACAACTTGCTGAACAAACTGTACATATTGAACAAAAACGTACAGAAGTAATGGCTGACTTAGCTCAAGTTGAACCAGCTGTTATTGATGCACAAACTGGTAAGTTTTGTTTCTGTGGGCTGTGTTAAGTTTCAATTCCATTTACTTTTGAGGACCTTAATTAGCTATCAGTGAAAACAGAAAGTTTAAAATGTTAAATTAAATATAGCTGACTAAATTAAAACTAAAAAAAGGACTTGTTTATAATTTAAAATTTTACCTTGTTTTTAAATTTATTCATTTTTATTAAATTAGCTTGGGGTACATTTTATATATAAGGGTGTCCGACTATCTTTTTACCCATTCTGATCGCAAATTACTTTAGAACAAATAAAGATATCAAATTGCGGTTTTTGCAGAAAGCCTTAGATTTTTAAAGTTTTTCATCATATCTAAGGCTTTCAACAAAAACCGGATTTCGATATCGTTATTTGTTCTAATGTTATCCACGATTAAAATAGGTCAAAATATAGTCGGACACCCTGTATTAAATTTACTTCTTATTATATTCATTTTTACC
The DNA here is from genome assembly GCA_014170235.1 of Listronotus bonariensis. Lineage (NCBI taxonomy): Eukaryota > Metazoa > Arthropoda > Insecta > Coleoptera > Curculionidae > Listronotus > Listronotus bonariensis. The sequence goes on from JACEGR010003362.1 coordinate 80,559, forward strand.
GGAACTAGTTCTAGTTTTTTTAAGACATCCTTTGTTTTTTATGCAGACCATTCTATTTTATATTTCATTACATACAGTAACAACCTATGGGAACACCATCACAATTAGGGTTATGTTTGTACCCCTTTTTTAGATTTCCCTTATAAATCATCATATTGAATTTTTTTTTAATGCAAAAACTCTTAATTGTTTTTTAGTATGTATGTGTAAAAATAATGTTAGTTAAGTTAAGTTACTTAAGTTAGCCACCAACATTGTTTTCACTTTATCGGATCTTATTAATAAGTAGATTTGCCTAAACTATTTTAAATATTAACAAGTTATTTCCTAGCTGTAAAGTCAATAAAGAAACAACACCTAGTTGAAGTAAGATCGATGGCTAATCCACCAGCAACAGTTAAGATGGCTCTCGAGTCAGTCTGTCTTTTACTTCACGAGAACGCCAATGAATGGCGTTCCATTCGTTCAGTGATAATGCGCGAGAACTTCATTGCCACCATTGTGAATTTCAACAATAACAATTTGACGTAAGGCCCCATGCCTTATGTATTCACACACCTCTAAGCTCATTGTGGATGTACTTATCTACTATTGGCTGCATAAGTTAAAAGCATGATTGTATTGCTTTTCAGTATTATTTTTGGTTTTTCTCCTCATTATGGGACCTTTGACATTAGTACAAAGGGCTGCAGTTTAATTTCGGGAAAAACGACACAATAAACATGTATTGCTTTGTTAATCCTAGAATACTAGAATATTAAAAGTGTTTTTGGTTCAAAACAGTTAAACAAGATTTTTTATTTATACAGGGTGTAATTTAATTGATGGCTAAAAATATAGGGTGTGATTCCTTAGCCTATTTTAGGAAGAAAAGTTCATAAGAATATATGTCCTGAAGATCTTAACTTTTGAGATCCAGAGTGGTAAAATTTCAAAAAAATGTAATATCCTAACCATTTTTTACCCAATTTTGTTTTAATTTGGCATTATTATTAATGACATTAAGGGGTAGTTTATTACTAACTTAATTACATTTAATAAGTCCAGTGGCGTCTTGAGAGGCAATTGAAGAAAATATTTCCATCAAAAAATCGGTACGCCACTGACTGTGTAAATATGTCTAAAATGTTTGTGCTTTCTTTAGATTAAGCAAATAAAAATACTGTGTCTCCTAATTTTTTCCGTATCTTGTTTAGTTTAAGAGAAAAAATCACTTAATTGCATATTTTTAGACCATAAAAGAAGCATTGCCGGTTTTCTTCTTTTAAAAAATAGGTTTTATAATTTTTAATTAGCAATTATGTAACAACCAGTTTAACAGTTACTAAAATAAGCGTTTTCGATTTTTTTTTTTAATTTTTTGAAAATTTTAACATCCTGTATCTCAAAAGTTAAGACGTTTAGGACATATGTTCATATGAACTTTTCTTTCTTAAATAAGCCAAGGAATCATATCCTGTATTTTAAGCCATCAGTTAAATTACACCCTGTAAAGAAATCTCAATTTTTGGTTAGCAATATTAGAGCAGTAAAAATAAAAAAGTAGAGCATTAAGTTGTTCCTTTCTACATATTATTTTATTTCTTTAGTTACAAAATTCCAAAATAAAAAAGGTAAATCTAAAAAATATATCAAGGTTTAAAGCTTGATTCTTCGGAAACGGCTTGTCTGGCGAAAATTTTCAAAGATAGGTTTTTTTTGTAGGAAATTTAATTTCCTAAAAATATATTATGTAGGGATTCCTGGACCATTTTTTCAAGTCATTACTAATAAGCTAATTTTTCGTGAAGCTCCATTTTGACGAGACGACCAACTTTTTTCCTTACCACAATTTTCGTTAGTGGTAGCATACAGGGGTAGCAGAGATTAAATATTTGGATTTTATAAATATCAAAAAACAGGATGACGTACCACGCAATTTGTAGAACAATGGGGGTGTTAAATTATATAAATATTATTTAATAAACATAAAAAAATCAGCTGGTTAGTAGTTAGTTTTCACGACATCTTTAACCATACAGGTCGGTGGTAGGGAAACCTTACATTTTGTAGGACAATTTTTTTCGGTTTATTTAGACAATTATCTTGAAAATTAACAGAAAAAATCCCTGTTTGTAATAAATTTTTGATATATGTCAAATCAACACATTTAATTGCTACCCCTATAAGCTACCATCAACGAAAATTGTGGTAAGGAAAAAAGTTGGGCGTCTCATTAAAATAAACTACTCTCAAAAAATTAGCTTGTTAGTAATCTCAGTAGTTAGGCAGTTTTGACGCAAAATATAAGTTTAATTAAAAAATAAAAAATAAAGAAGATAGACCTCTTAATGTTAATATTGAGCGCTGAAACCTTTACAATATTTTTGTCACCTTAAACAATATTTTCAATATAATAAAAAAAAATGTATTTTTTTGCCCAGTCTAGTGTAGCAGGTTAAAAACTGTATCTTAATATATTTTTAAACTGATCATAGATAAAACAAACCATATTTAAAATCTTGTTTAAATGTTATAAATAATGAGATATATTTTCCTCATGCTGAAGTTTGCACCCATGCTTATTTTAATTTTGCTTATTTTTTATTTTTTACCTCTACACAGCGGTAAAGTCAATCAAAAAACAACAACTGGTGGAGATCCGTTCTATGGCGAATCCTCCCGCAATAGTAAAACTTGCTCTTGAATCTATTTGCCTTTTGCTCGGAGAAAACGCAAGCGATTGGAAATCTATACGTTCAGTGATCATGCGCGACAATTTCATCAACACAGTAGTCAACAATTTCAACACTGAAGATATTAGGTATGTGCATGTTGTAATATAATTAAACAATTCATTCATTTTTAAAACTCAAGTAAAAATTGTATTGACTTAGCGCAGTATGTTATTGTATTTTCATGATAAAAAAATTGTTTCATGGTACTTCATTAATTAGTGGTAGGCGGCTTGTATATATGTATGTATTTGTAGTTTCATAAAAGTACCGGTGATAAATAATTTATAGGATGTAATACACGAATTTAATGATGTTTTTCAATACACTTTTAAGGCAAAACCTCAGCTATGTTTTTATCCTAATCCTTTTTTAGATTTATCTATTATAATTTAATCATTATTTTTGCAATCAACTTTGGAACCGACTTCAAAACATGAAAATAAAACTTTTTTAAAGTATTATCTAGAAATGAAGATGCAGTCAAACCACATTAATGAGTGCTTTAAAAAAAAAAAATTAAAAGCACCCATAAAATATATCATTTGATAATATTGTATTGCCTTTAAAAACTTATTATTACCACTTAAGATTAGGTTATGGAATATTTAAGGGGCTAGTTTCAAAGTGTACAATCAACTTAGATTGGTATAATAAATCTAATAAAAAATAAACAATAAACCTACACATTGCATGTAATGCATTCTTTCTTAAGTTTAAACTCTCTGGTATAAATGTAGTTATGGCCTAAATATTGATTTATATAATTTCGGCCTTAAAAATACAACTATTTTAACATTTATCTCACTGTTGTATTAAAAAGTATCAATGTACACTTTGAAACTAGGCCCCTTATTTGTATAGCTGAACATTGCCAAAAGAATTTAGTGTAATATATATATTTTTAATATTTGGAGTTAAAAAAGCGCATCAAATCCTTTAATTAAAATTATTCTATTTTTAGCTTAATCAAAAGCGGCTATTTTTTGTTTAAGTAATCTAATATGTAAATACTTTCTTTGTTAAATCATGCATTTTTAAAAATACATAATGTACATATTTTATTAAAGTAAGGTGTTTGGTTATTACTTTAGTAATACTGATTATAAGAAAATAAAAAATATATATATTAATTCATTAAACATTATTTTAAATAGTTTTTATTCTATTTTTTAGCGATGAAGTTCGGGACAAAATGAAATCTAAATATTTAAGTAACCCAGACTACAATTTTGAAAAAGTAAATCATGCCAGTAATGCGTGTGGCCCCCTAGTTAAATGGGCCATGGCTCAGATTCTTTATGCAGACATGCTGAAAAAGGTAGAACCGCTACGTCAAGAATTGAGTTCTTTAGAAAATCAAGCTGAAACCAACAAGCAACGCGGAGAAGATGTAAAGAACTTAATCAGTCAACTAGAGCATAGTATTGCTTCTTACAAAGAAGAATACGCTCAACTCATCGCTCAAGCACAGGCTATTAAAACAGATTTAGAAAACGTACAAGCTAAAGTTGACAGATCTATTGCACTTTTAAAATCCTTGGTCATTGAAAGAGAAAGATGGGAAGCTACAAGCGAGACATTTAGAGCTCAAATGTCAACTATAGTGGGTGATGTGCTTTTGTCAGCTGCTTTTATAGCTTATGGAGGTTACTTTGATCAACATTATCGACAAAACTTATTTACAACGTGGTGTCAACACTTGGCTCAAGCAGCTATACAATATAGACCAGACATTGCCAGAACCGAATATCTGTCAAATCCCGATGAGAGACTTAGATGGCAAGCAAATGCATTACCTTCTGATGACTTATGTACTGAAAACGCTATTATGCTTAAGAGATTTAACAGATACCCTCTTATTATTGATCCTTCTGGACAAGCTACAGAGTTTATTATGAACGAATACAAAGATAGGAAGATTACTAAAACAAGCTTCTTAGATGACTCCTTTAGGAAGAACTTGGAATCTGCCCTTCGTTTTGGTAATCCGCTTTTAGTTCAGGATGTAGAAAACTATGACGCTATATTAAATCCCGTACTAAACAGGGAACTTCGTAGAACAGGTGGTCGTGTTTTGATTACTCTTGGTGATCAAGACATTGATTTATCGCCTTCGTTTATAATTTTCCTCTCCACTCGTGATCCTACAGTGGAATTCACACCAGACATTTGTTCCCGCGTTACATTTGTTAACTTTACAGTTACAAGAAGTTCATTGCAAAGTCAGTGCCTAAATCAAGTACTTAAGGCTGAAAGACCAGACATTGATGCTAAGAGATCTGATTTGCTTAAGTTACAGGGTGAGTTCCATCTCAGGTTACGACAGCTTGAAAAATCATTGCTTCAAGCATTAAATGATGCGAAAGGAAAAATCTTGGATGATGACAGTGTCATAACTACTCTTGAAACTCTTAAAAAAGAGGCGGCTGAGATTGGACAAAAAGTTGAAGAAACTGATAAAGTTATTTCTGAAATTGAAGCAGTATCTCAACAGTACTTGCCATTATCACAAGCCTGTAGTAATACTTACTTCACCATGGATAGTCTCAATCAGGTACATTTCTTGTACCAATATTCTCTCAAGTTTTTCTTGGATATGTTTAGCAGTGTGTTGCTTAGTAATTCCAAACTGGATGGCATTTCAGACTACCAACAGAGATTGAACATTATCACCACTGACTTATTCCAAGCTGTTTACGAAAGGATAGCACGAGGCATGTTGCACAACGACAGATTAACATTTGCAATTCTTCTGTGTAGAATACATCTTAAAGGTCTTCCAAACGAGCCCAATTATGAGCAAGAATTTAACTTTTTCTTAAGAGCCAAGGAGGGCCTTTTAAGTTCTTCCACCGGTCCTATTGTAGATGGACTTAATACTGAACAACAAGAAGCAATGACTAGACTTTCGCTGAGGTACGATGACATTGGTATTTTGAGAAAAAAAAATAACTTGAGATTACAATAAATATTGAAAAAAAAGTTTAAACAGGCTGTTTAAAAAACGTTCGGTTTTATTTAAAACTATTTTTCTGAAATACAGTATTTAAAATTAAAGATGAATATTTTCATTTAATACCGATATTTTTGTCTTACAAATCATATTTTTAGATTGCCAGCTTTTAAAAAACTACCAGAAAAGATTAAAGAAATGCCAGAATTTAGTGCATGGTTACAGCAAAGTGCTCCAGAACAAGCCGTTCCAAGGTTGTGGATTGAAGAAAAACAACTTAGTCCAATTGGTACAGCCATGTATCAACTTTTAGTGATTCAGGCTTTTAGACCGGACAGAATTATAGCAGCAGCTTCTTTGTTTGTTTCGGCTGTTATTGGACCAGACTTTATGGCGTCAGCCGAAAAAGAAGTTGATTTTGGCACTATAATTGATAAAGAAATAAAGGGTAAATATCATTGTTACCGCTTACGATTTATTTAAGTCTGTTAATGACGTTAATTTTTTAAATATTTAAAAATTAAAGGTTATAATGAAATATTTGCCATATTACATAAACTTAGTCTTGAATACTTATCAATCTAACACTTCGTTAATGATAGTTCATAAGTCTGTGATAAACAACCATGTCCGAAGTGTCCTCGAAAACTTAGAAATGGGTTAAAACAAACCTAAAAATACTTGTTCTCAAAAATTTTCAAAATAGTAATATTTTGTTCTTAATTGGCGATGTAATATCACAAAGTACAAAAACTTTAATGATTGAAATGAATCTTAAAAAAGAGAAATGATAATAGCCACTGCAAATATGCTATTTATAAATAATAATTGGTAATGTAGAAATTTGGTTTTCCAGATAAAATTCATATTTTAAATAAATATTTTTAATTTAATCTGTTTTAGCGAGTGTACCAGTTCTTCTATGTTCGGTACCTGGATTTGATGCGTCAAGTAGAGTTGATGATTTGGCCGCTGAATTAAACAAACAAATTTCAAGCATTGCCATTGGTTCCGCAGAAGGTTTTAATCAAGCTGATAGAGCTATTAATATGGCTTGCAAAACGGGAAGGTAAGATAGTATGCAATATCTAACTTTTTATAATAATTGAAGAGTGGCAAAGTTAAGTGATCTTTCACTTAACTTAACTGATTCTTCATAAAAACTGTTATGGGCAAGACAGTTTAAACAAGACAATTAAATACAGCCAGCATAACTTTGTACAAAAGTAAAAAAATATACACTATGAAAAACATGTGATGTGTGATCTGGTTTGTAACATATTTAAAAATTTTACTTTTTAAGCATAATAAGTACTTGTGATTTTTTTCTATTTGACAATATATTTTAATATTTAAGGTGGGTTATCCTTAAGAACGTCCACCTTGCTCCACAATGGCTTGTTCAACTTGAGAAAAAACTACATTCTCTTCAGCCTCATGCCAGCTTTAGATTATTCCTTACAATGGAAATTAATCCCAAACTTCCAGTTAATCTTTTAAGAGCCGGAAGAATATTTGTGTTTGAACCACCACCAGGCATAAGAGCAAATCTTTTGAGAACGTTTAGTACCGTAAGTACGGTATTTGTTCGTTTTACGTTAAAATCGTAAAAAACAATTTTTGATGCTTAAGAAACTATACCTTATACCAAAAAATTATTGGTAACCTTTAACAAGATCGTATTTTTAGGTACCCGCTAGTAGAATGATGAAGGCACCAAACGAAAGAGCCAGGCTATATTTCCTCTTAGCTTGGTTCCATGCCATTGTGCAAGAAAGATTAAGATATTGTCCATTAGGTTGGGCTAAATATTACGAATTTAGTGAATCTGATTTAAGAGTGGCGTGTGATACTTTGGATACTTGGATTGATGCCACAGCTATGGTAATGTATATTTTATAATTTGTTTTTTTTTACTCTCTGGAAGTGCCGATTGCGGTATAAAAGTATTTACTTTTAATAATAAATTTATCATTGTGTTATTATTTTGACTGTGAGCGCGGTGGTGGTGTATTGATTGCCACGTCGAACAATTTGAGGGCTACTGTTATCTCTACCCCCATTTGTAACTACTATGAAGATATATGGGTCCAGATGGATATTCATGGTACTCGAGTGATTATGGGTTGTGTCTACCTACCCCGGTTGCATCTCTGGAAGTCTATCAAACCTTTTGTAACACGTGTGAATCCCTTAGAAATGAATTCGAAAACCACAAGTTCATAATATGTGGTGATTTCAACCTTCCTGGTATTGAGTGGATTAACGAGGATGGCTCCTTGGTTCCGAATGGGCTTCATACGACTACGGCGGAGACTGATGGATTGATTGCATGTACTTTTTGGAACTACAGCAGATAAATTCGGTTAGGAATCATCTTGACCGAATTTTAGATTTAGTTTTCGTAGATGATTTTGATCACCACCTGGTTCAGCCTTGCTCCAACGAACTTACAAAAACCGATAAGTTTCATCCAGCTATAGAGTGCTCTTTTGATTACAAGTACATTCCAGTCCTTAAAAATAATCACAGCATAAGTGTTTATCAATTCCATAGAGCTAACTTTGTTGAACTAAACAGATTTTATAAACAGGTAGACTGGTCATTTATAGCAACTATTGGGGATGTTGATCTAATGGTCCAGAAGTTCTATGAAACTCTTTTCGACGGTATTGGCCTTTTTGTTCCCGAAACAACCATTAAAAGCCAGAAGTACCCGCAATGGTTTGACACTCACCTTCGCAAATTGATAGCCCGTAAAAATAAGTTTTATAAAAAGTATAAGCGATCAGGCCTGGAGAGCGACTATCAAGACTATTCCAACCTGCGACGCGAGGTTAAACTACGGACAGATATGTGTTATCTTATGTTTGTGACTAGGACAGAGCAGTTAATTCCCCAAAATGTTAAACATTTTTGGTCATTTGTCAATAACCTAAAAAATGACTCTAACCTTCCTAGTAAAATGACTTACAATAATCAAGAACTTAATGACGCCAGCGATATTGCAAATGCTTTCGCCTTGCATTTTCAGACTTGTTATGCAGATTATTCCAACATTAGATTATATCATGTATCCAACCCGTGGAATTCGCTACTACCTTGTCATTTTACAATTTTGCCGTCTCGCAGGTAAGCGAAAGAATGTTGCAGCTTGATACCTCAAAAAAGCCGGTCCTGATGGCATCCCGCCAGTATTCCTGAAAAGTTGTTGTGAATCCCGTGCCGACCCCTTAACGGCATTATTTCAGAGATCAATGAATGACGGATACTTTCCCACCATCTGGAAGGTGTCCAACCTGCATCCAATTTTCAAATCTGGTGATAGAGCGAGGGTCGAGAACTATCGTGGGATATCACTACTTTCTGTACCCAAGTTACTCGAGTCCATGATAACGGACGATATGTTTGGTGCATTTAGGAACTACATTATCCCTGAACTTGGCACGGCTTTTCCAATTCCGTTCCACTCAAACAAGCCTGGCAGTGTACAAAATTATCTGGTTTCTTCGGTTGAGGAGGGTAGACAGGTGGATTCTGTATCTTACTGACCTGTCGAAGGCTTTTTGATAGTGTCTGCCACCTTTATTGATGAAAAAAGCTATCCGAGATTGGTGTATCCGGTCAATACCTTTAGTGGATTGGATCCTATCTGTCCGACCGTCGTCAGCGTGTCACTGTGTGTGGCTCGTCATGAAGTGTTTTGTGACGTCCGGTGTTCCTCAGGGATAACACATTGGACCAGTGCTGTTCTTATTGTTTATTAACGATGTTCGGTCATGTTTGAACTTCTAACTTTCTATTATATGCAGACGATATTAAATTTTATAATGTTATTAATCCTAGCATTTTAATAGCCTACAGTGTGACCTAAACAATTTGTGATGATTGTATCGAACTTTTTAAATATCAACATATCTAAATGCAAGGTTATAAGTTTCTTTAAGTAATAAACCATTAACGATAAATTATACCATTAACGGACAAGATATCGACCGAGTCACTTCACTTAATGATCTCAGGTGATTTTGGTGTAATTTGACCTTTAACTTGCACATCGATAGCATTTTTCTCAAGGGCTGTAGGTTGCTTGGATTTGATAAGGATGCACCAAGCATATCAATGACACAAAAGCGATTCTGTGTTTATATAATTGCCTCGTTCGGAGCATCATGGGTACTGCTCTGTGATTTGGTCTCCACGATATGCTTGCCACATTAACCGACTTGAGAGAGTGCAGAATAGATTTGTTAAGTATCTTCTGTTTAAATTTCATTTCCGTATAGCAACCTGACCTGCCAAACAAGGCTTTTACTCTGTGGGCTTAAAAGTCTTGAGTGTCGCCGTAGTGAGGCTCTTGTACTCTTTTGTATAAGCTCTTAAATGGCAAAATCGACTGTAGCTTTTTGCTTGGTTTTGGTTCCAATACGCGTACCAAACAGATGACAAACGGGTCAGTTATTTTTTAAACGGGTCCACCGAACAGAACTATGGTCAGGGCTTTTTGTAGATCCTATGTTGGTTAATTACAATCAAAATTACTCCGACTGTGACATTTTTAATATCAGTTATCTCTCTCTGAAGGCAGTACTAGTTAGTAAGTTGTAAGCTTGTTTGTTTTTTTTATGTGTTTTAATTTTTGTCAAGTTATTTGGTATATAGAGACTTTATTTTAGTTAATTTTTTGTACCATTTTAGATTGTTAATTCCGTAGTGTATGTAAATGAATAAATAAATAAATAAATAAATTATAGTATATGAGAGCTATTATCTAATAACTTACTGATTTATTTAAAAAAACGTTATTTATCCCTATAAAATAATATCGGGTTAAACTGCTGACCAATTTCTCATATTATTCAAACTTATCTTCTCATAAACTAATAGGACACAAAGATAAATAATAAAAATGAACCAATAAAGAGGGCTTTATAAATCTTTATAAAACCATCTTTATGAGTTTGAATTGAAATAAGCATTATTTATTAAAACTTTATAATTTAGTGCTTCGTTGATATTATATTATTTTTTAGGGAAGAACCAACCTACCACCAGAAAAAGTACCATGGGATGCATTGGTGACTCTTCTGTCTCAGTCAATTTATGGTGGTAAAATCGATAACGCTTTTGACCAGCGGCTTTTGCAGTCCTTCTTAAACAAACTATTTACTGCGAGGAGTTTTGAAGGTGACTTTGCCTTAGTGGCTAATATTGATAATGGTCCAAATGGCAATAGACACATTACAATGCCTGACGGAACAAGAAGGTATGTTTATTTATATTAGAATAATACGATAATATTAGAACAAAATAAACAAAAGGTTATTCAGGTTCTCTCCAAAATAAAGATTGTTGATAAATGGTTTTAAGAAATAAGACTTTTAAATTTATTTTAAATAATGTAAAAACAATGTGGTTTTAATGGCATTGGATTGTAAGTCTAAAACAGCTGGGCCTATTTTAAAAAATAAAGTAGTTAAAGGATTTACCCAATATCCGACTTTCTTATCTTGTCCTATTCAAAAGTTAAGAGGAAGGGAACTTTTAAAAACTGCACTGTATATACAACCACAACGAATGGGTCGATTTTTAAAAATAAAACTGGGATGAATAGAGAATCAAAAGACTTAAAACGATGTGCTACATGACATCTCTTTTATAAGAAAAAAATGCCAATGCCCCCTTGGCACTAGGCCACGTGACCAAAATAAGTTTTATGCCAAAAATTAGTTTAGGTGACACCCTTTTACCCAAATTTTACTCGATTTCGATATCTTGTCCCATTTAGAAGATAAGGGAGGGGGAGGACTTTTAGGATCCGCACTGTATGATAAAAAACTAAAAGATATACTATAAAAGTTTACTTTAAAAGAAATAAATTATTATTAAATTCTTTACATATGAAATAATTTTATTTAGGCTACATGAAAATTTAAAAATGACACTTACTCAATTTTTTTATATCCGCACCTTCGTCTGGATACGCCTTTAAGAAACATACAAAAAAACTAAGTACATGTAAGAATCGGGCCAACCTAACTTAATGATACCATAAGACATTGATTGTTACATAAATTATAAATACTTTTAGGGATCACTTCTTAAAATGGATTGAGAGTTTAGCTGACAGACAAACGCCAGCCTGGTTAGGATTACCTAACAATGCAGAAAAAGTTCTTTTAACCACAAGGGGAACCGATTTAATTAGTAAACTACTAAAAATGCAACAATTGGAAGATGATGACGAGTTGGCCTATTCGGTAAGTCAGTTTAATCTTAATCTTAATAAGGATACTTTTTTAGTGTCAAAAGTAAAGACAATTCTTTCCCTTTGGCTTTGCTATTACATTGCCGGAAGAAACCATCCTCTCCTCTTCTCGTCTTTTTACCACTTATATTTGGAATATCATTAAATCATTTTTTTTTATTTAAGATGGATGAATCGTCGCCAACTGATCCCAAAGCCCAAATTGATGGTCGACCTTCGTGGATGAAGACTTTGCATAACTCTGCTCTAACTTGGCTTCAGCTCCTGCCTAAGTCATTACAGACTCTAAGAAGAACAGTAGAAAACATTAAAGATCCATTGTATAGGTATTTCGAACGAGAAGTTAACTCTGCGTCAAAACTTTTGTTAGACGTTATTCATGATTTAAATGATGTACTGCTGATTTGCCAAGTAAGTTAAAGTTATTTTAATTTGAATCCTATGTAGTTTCAAGGTTATACTTTCTATACATTTGTGTGATTATTATTTATTTACAGTCGCTTAATTAGACCCGTATAAAAAACATTAAGGTAAACATTAAAAAATTAATAAAGTAACAAATACGACAGTAATACAAAATAAAATATAGAATTGCTTGTCTCACATTAAGTGATTACAACAAAAACATTATATTTATTTGGTCCAAAATCTGTTCATTTTCAAACTAATAAGTAACCAAAGATACTGACTTTTTGACAATTTTTGTTTTGGTGTTTTCTACAAAAGAAAATAATTATACACTTAATTAAAAATAATATGTATCTTTTATTGCTAGGGAGAGAAAAAACAAACCAACTATCATCGTACCATGTTGTCTGAGTTAGTTAGGGGAATTATACCAGGTAATTGGCATCGGTATACTGTACCAAAGGGATGTACTGTCATTCAGTGGATCACTGATTTTAGCAACAGAGTGAAACAACTTCAGCAAATATCACAAGTTGTATCTTCAGCTGGCGCAAAAGAATTGCAGGTAATAATAATTAATTCTCTAATGCCCAGTTTTACAACAGCAGTTTAAGCTGTGGTTCGGTTGAACTCAATTGGGATTATTTGATCCTGTCCATTTAAAATATACCGGGTATCCGCTAATTAATGGTACACAGAAAAACCACAGATTTCTTATGCCAAAATATTAAGATTTAACCGAACATACCAATATCCAAAAGTTGATATTTAGAAAGATACAGAGTGTCAACTTAAAAAATAATATTTTTAATTTATCTTGATAATTTTTGATATGTTTTGAATATTTTTATAAATCTCGGTATCGACCGTTTTTTTAACATAAGCTTTTCAGATTCGATAATAATTTTTGTTTAAACTAAAGGGGGCTAGCTGCACTATTTATTTTTTTAATGTCCCAACTTTTTTGTGCTACACTGTATGTACCAGCTAAGTAAACCAGTAGAATCATCTATGCTTTCTACACAAAAAGGTATATCTTGTAAGAATGGCTCCAAAAACCTTTTTCAAGATATTTACATTTAAGTGGTTTAGTGCAACCAAACACAATTGTAGTTTCACTATAGACACCCAGAACAATGCTAAGTTTTTAATCAGCTTGGACGCTCGCTTCGTGGGATTTAAGAAGCGGGTATCCATCGAGTACACACTACTTATAATTTGCCGACACAAAAAAGGTATATCTTGTAAGAATGGCTCCAAAAACCTTTTTCAAGATATTTACATTTAAGTGGTTTAGTGCAACCAAACACAATTGTAGTTTCACTATAGACACCCAGAACAATGCTAAGTTTTTAATCAGCTTGGACGCTCGCTTCGTGGAATTTAAGAAGCGGGTATCCATCGAGTACACACTACTTATAATTTGCCGCTTCATAATTCAGCCAAGCCAGCGTCCAAGCTGATGACCAAAAATTTAGCATTGTTCTGGGAGTCTATAATGAAACTACAATTGTCTTTGGTGCAACCCAAAAGTATATGGAAGAATACAATAAAGCATCTATACTAATATAAGGTTTGTTCCAGCAGTGCCATGTTTGTAACATTATACAATTGTTTGTTCATCACAATTTCTGCGTTATACAATTGTTGCTAACATGTTTCCAACATTCGGCTGGAACAAACCTATATAAAGAGGTAAAGTTTGTAACTTTGTGAGTTCGTGGGTTTGTGGCTTTGTAGCCGCTAATCTTTGGAAGTACTGAACCTATCATAAAAAATCTTTTACAGTTAAAAAGCTACACTATTCAGAAGTGTTGTAGGCTATATTTTACTATGATTAAACAAAAGTTCAGACATTAACGCCCAACGAAGTGGGCAAGGGTCGGCTATCTTGGATAAACTATAACTAAACATCGATATTGACGTTATCATTCTCAATGGATTTTAATGCGTTTTTTTTAATAGATTTTCAAGAAGAAGGTTTATATGTATAATAATATCAAAAAAATTTATATATAGAGTGTTTAAAAAAATAGTTTACATTTAAAATTCGATATTGACGTTACTATAGCAATTGAAAAAAAAGTGTTTATAGGAATTGTTCACAGGTATTTATGGTTTATAAAAAAATATATAGAATTGCCACCCAGGGTGGGTCGAAAAGATGTTATATTAAAAACCCTTAAAACTAAAATGCATTCTAACTAACTAACTAGAGGTTCACAAAATTGCCAAAATATAAAGAATTGCAAAATAATTATTAGTATTTAAAAAATATATTATACCAAAATTTTTTTAATAAGTTTTCACTATTCGACGGATTTTGATGCGGTTTTTTAATAGATAAAGTGATTCAAGAGGACGGTTTATATGTATAAATAATAATATCCAAAATCTTCACGGTATAGGGAAGAGAAATTGTTTTACTCCGAATTTAACGCGTGCGAAGCCGCGGGCAACAGCTAGTTTGTTCATAATATGGCACTTAGAGGTATAGCTCATACGCTGTTTTTAAAGGCATTTTTTGGTTGCACTTAACCACTTAAAAGCAAATATCTTAAAAATGGTTGCTCGGATCCATTTTTTGTGTAGAAAGCATATGGTAGTCTACTGGTTTACTTAGCTGGTACATACAAAGTAGCACAAAAAGTTGTGATGTTATTGATAAATTTAAATAGTGTAGCAGGACCCCTCATCACATAAAAATATTGTCAAATCTGAAAAGCCCATGTCAAAAAACACCCAGATATCAGGATTTATAAAAATATTCAAAACATCAAAAATTATCGAGATAAATTAAAAATATTTTTTTTACTATGACACTCTGTATCTTCCTTATTATCAACTTTTGGATAAAGGTATGTTTGGTTAAATCTTAATATTTTGGCACAAGAAACCAGTGGTTCTTCTGTGTACCATTAATTAGCGGGCACCCTTTATTTTAAATTTTATTTCTGTTAAATATATGTCAAAAATGACAGCAATATATTTTAAATGGGTAAGTTCATGTACCATTTGAGTTCAGCTAAACCATAACTGAACTGGCAATTGTAAAACTGGGCATAAATAATTTTAAAAATAAATCATCATGTGCAGAAGTTCTGGAGATTATGTTAAAAGTTAAAAATTTCCTATTTATTTTAATGGGGTTTCTAGAGTTTCCCAGTATGGTTAGGTGGCCTACTAAATCCGGAAGCATGGATAACTGCAACTAGACAATGCGTTGCACAAGCAAACAGTTGGTCCTTAGAAGAACTGTACCTAGATGTTACTATTACTGATTCTCATGATACATCATCCATTTCACATGACTGCTTTGCTATTACAGGTGTGTATTATAAATGTATCAGCAATTTTTTTAGGTATATGGGCTAGTAATGGAATAACAAAGCGATTACTATAAGTCATCCGATCCGAAATGTTTACATGCCGGCATTCGCGTTAGACCATCTGCTTTCCACGTATTGCCTGTTTACATTACTACAAATGAGGCTTTGAAAACAAAACCGAAACATCACACAAATAAAAAAGTAGACGTAATTTTTAGAAAAATTTATTATACAATAGTAGTAGCTCACTTAGCCCACTCTCGTCCCTTATAATAGCCTTATTCTATTAATAATTATGTGGTTTAGTTAAACCCTTGTTCTAAATGGCTTAACTGTTGACGTAGTAGGGTAGTAAAGTTTTAAAAAATAAGCTTTGTTTACCACTCTCAATTATAAACGAACAAAGCAGCAACAATACCGGGAACGAATCGTCAAGTTAGAAATCGCCAGTAAGTCTTTGTCGTCATTTTATAATTTTAAAAATGATCTATTTTAAATTAAAATGTGGAGCAGACTTTCTATATGCATTTTGTCCATTTTTTAAAATTTTCAATTGAAGATGGCATTGCAAACTAGATATATACCTCTACAATATTATGCCACAAAAACATTCTAAATACATTCTTTCCTATGTCAATTAAATGATTCTTTGAATTTCTGTATGCCGTATGTCCATTAGCGGTAGACAAAATAACAGAAGTTTGTCCATGCAGCGTGGACTTATTGCAATTTGTTTGTTGTAGCACATGTTGCCAATTCTCTTTAATGCGGTGGAAAAAAAATGACAATTAAGTTATTTTTTGATTTTCAAAACAAATTACAAGTCTTATATTATAGCTACTTAAGTTTTTTTACACCCTTACTACAAAATCAGTCATGTCGCTTTGTGCTGACTATCTAAATGCAATTTGTCCAACAGTTTTTTCAAAATTTTAGGATAAAATCAATACTAGTATTTTCGCATATGATTTTTTATCTATTTTTTGAGTATATTACTTTTGTTTAATTTCTTGCCAAACAAGTAGCAGTTTTTCCTTATTTACCTAAGTTACAAAAATGGGCAAAAGCAAGTCTGCTCCTCAAATGTATTTTTTGTTTTTGTTTTAGGTTTAAAACTACAAGGCGCCCAGTGCAAAAATAATCAGCTCTTCCTCACTTCAAGTATTATGTCGGAACTTTCAATTACATTGCTTCGTTGGGCGAGGAATGCTGATGACAAGGCATCATGTAGCAAGTTATCCCTACCAATATATCTTAATTCTACCAGAACGGAACTGCTGTACACAGTAGACCTAAATATTGCTCCTGGCCAGGATCAACATAGCTTCTATGAAAGAGGAGTTGCTCTACTTACCTCCACTGCTTTAAATTAAATGCCTTTTTTATTTTATATGCATTAAAAATGCTTTTTAATTTATGTATGTTAAGTTTAAACAGATATTTTAACCCTTTTTTATGTATTCTTAATAGGAATTATATAAACGACGCTTTAATTAAATATATTTTTATTGTAATTACACAATTTTGAGCGCTAACAAAAAAAAAAAAAAATGTATCCTAAAAATAAAATCACCAAAATTATATCACATTACGTAAGTTTTTTTAAGGTAAAACATTTCTTCTAACGTTCTATGTTGACAAAAATATTGTTTTAAAAATTGTCTGCGACCAGTAATAATAACCATATTTATAATAATTTAAAAGAGGTTAATTATTTACCGCATTTAGACTTCTCAAAACTGTTATTTTTGTCAACCTTTTTTTAACAAAAAGTAACTCAAAATTTAAACAAAAATTATTTAAAAAGTATTTTGTTGGTAGTTCCCTAAAAGAAAATATCACATTACCAACAGTCTTACTAAAGAACAAAAATTAACAAACATTTTTAACTAAGAATATATATAGCATTATCTAAAAAGTGTACTTGAAAATTCTAACCTATCTACTAATTTGCGACACAACATACACTATTAGGGTTTTTTACGTCGGAGCGACGAGGAACAAGGTTAGCATCGCGGCTCGACAAAATCACTTTTATCGTACAGTAACAAGGATGCTTCGGTCGACCACGCTGCTAACCTCGCTCAAAACAGCTCTGACATAAACACAGCCTTGGAGTTGTCTAAAACAGATTACTTAAATATTAATAAATAGTACTAGAGTAGATCTTGACTGTTTGTAAAAATAATGCGGTTAGTAGTTGACTACATCATAAACATTTTCTACACTTACTACCCGTCAAGATTTCTTGTTTTAAACAACTCTATTTAGTGACAGAAGAAAATATATGCATTTCATAATAACAAAAGCCCTTAAGGCGAGAAATATTTGCTCTACTTTTTTCATGGCTTTTTTATTTATTCGTCGAAAAATGTATACTTAAGATTTAGAACAGACACAGTCTTTCTTTCTAACATTGTTATACTTTCATTGATGTATCTATCATGCTCAAATTTTATTATTTTTATAAAAAAACAAAAACACATTTAGTAAGAAACTCGAAAAGCTTAAGAACATAATTATCTTTTCCTGCCCACTAGTATTTAATAATAATTTATTATATTCTGTTATTAGGAATAAATTGTTCTTGTATGAAGAGTTTTAAGAACAGGATAACCTATAATTATTAGGATTTATCTAGATTACTACTCAAAACAGGAACTTAAATACAATATTGGGTTTTAGAATTATGAACTACACTAGTTTACTATGTTTACTTATATGTCCCATAAAATAATGTTTTCTTTACAATTAGATAAAAATAATCAGGTATTTTATGAACGCATAAATATTCTATTACCTTTAAAAGCTAAATGAGTGAGATGTATAGAAATAAATACTGTAGATAAATGCTTCTAATATTAACAAATTTCTAAATGCTACTGACTTCGATTTTCTGGATCTTAACTACCGAGTTGTTTTCAGCAATTTTCTTTTATGGCGATATATTCTGAAGAAATTATTTTAACCCGTGTTCATATGCGTAATTTGCTTATCTGAACAACTTTTATAATATGAGCTAAACGAAGTAAAAAATGTATAAATTAAATATCCAAATTATTCAATTTCTGACAAGTTTTCTAGCGCCGGCATTGGTTCTCTCCAATAACTGAACTGCGAGTAATCATTTGCCATTTCTGAACGGGAGGGAAACATCTGGTCAACAATGATACTCATGTTGGTATAACTGTAAAAAAAGAAATCTATTTTAAAAATCTTCGGACAATGAGACCAATGTAGTTTTATTTTTTTGATTTAATCCTATTAGGCATTATTATATTTTATTTTTATCTTTACAAATAATGGTTTTGTTTGGCAAGGGTAAAACTGTAGTGTAGTGTTGTGTTGTCACAAATGTCAAAAATTTAAAAAGGCTTTTATGCTTTTATTTATAAAAAATAAATGAAATTTTTACATATTTGGGTTTCTTCTTCTCTATACTTATTTGTACGAGTGGTCTAAAGAGTTCTTTGACAAGAATTACCGTTTTAATAAAATGTATCTAACTTCACGACCTCGGAAATAGTGTAGTTGAGTTAACACTAGTTATAACAAGGACTGAATGCCAAACACCTAGTCCTGAATTACACTGATGATGCCAAACGTTTTTTTAAAAGAAAAAGTTAAAACTAGTTATTACTTTCTGTTATGCCAAACAAAGCTATTATTTATAAAAAAACTTTTGAGGCAAGGCGCGCACTAAAATGGTAAGCGAGTGATGTAGCGGCCAGGTGGTGAGTCAATGTCAAAAGTAATCTTTAAAGTGGTGGTGAACTGGTGTTTGGAAAGTATGTAGCGTCTTTTGGGTACCACTAGTCTTAAAAAATTTAATTTTCGAGAGCTTTTGAGGTTATACCTGCCACTAGCTCACCACCCGCTGCCATGTCACTGGCTTGCCACTTCAGTGCGCGCCTTGCCTTTGGTAACTGAAACTTTAGTTAAAGTAAAGAAATTAATGTTGTTTATACGGTAAAGAAATTAATATTGTTTATGCCAGAGTTTATTTATGAGAAGGGGTTTAGACATAAGCAAGACCGGGGATAGCTTTTGTCAGGGACGTGAGGGTGTGAGAATTACGATTTTGGTTGGCAGTTCTGTTCAAAGTTGGTATCATTATCAGCTGATGACAGAGTCGTGCCTTGTCGAAGCTTTATTTGGTAAAAACTGTGGAAATTTGCCATTTTCATTTTGGTTGTATATTTTGTTAATGTTTTTGGTTAGTTTAGAGACTTCACATATTATTGGTTCGGACTCGTTTTATTTTAGAGATTTTGATAGTGTTTAGTCGAATAGTTTTCAGTCATTTGTGTTTTTATATACATATGTTACAGATGAGTGTCGCTAATTAATGGTACACATTAAAACCACAGATTTCTTATGCGAAAATACCAATTTAGGATTCAAACATACCTATATCCAAAAGTTAATGATAAGGAAGATACGGGGTGTTAAAGAGATATAAATATTTTTTATTCATGCATTTTTGATATGTTTTAAACATTTTAATAAAACTCGGTATCAAGGGCTCAATTATGGCAATCTTTGACCCAGTGGGATAATCCAAAGGGGTAGTTTTTGCCCCTTCACGGTCGGGTTCGGGGAACATCGGCGCGGCGCTCTCCGATCGACATATGATTTTATTGGCTGAGAATATAGTAAAAATTGACCATTAAACGTATGCTCGTCTCTGTACGGTTGTCGCCACTTTAAACACGAATATATGAGTACATACTGTCGAAAGCTCGTCGAATCTCCGTCTCGTCGCTGTTTCGCTGTTGGAATGCACAAATTCTTCACTATTACTGACAGAAAGCAATAAATCAAAGATCCCAGAAAAAAATTAAAACAAAAATAAAAATTGAATATATCCCCTTTTAAAAAGACACTCCCCAAATAATGTCGGCATATCCAGTAAATTTATATTAGTTCTTAATTACTTATGTACATGCCCTAAAGTTTTATGAAGTGAAATATTAGTAGGTAAATAAGACTAACTACATAAAAAATACAATTTATACATATCTAAATTTATTTATATATTTTTTTTTACTTTTCGGAAACTTTAAGCGCAAATTAATTATATTTTAAAAAATCCAAATTTTTTTAAGCGGTGTAAAACGAAAACCATTTTAATGTAATTTATCTCTTCCATTTTTGCCTAAAGGCACTAAAATTGTATAAAAGAAATCAGGAATACAAAGATATAATAAAAAATGACAGTGAAAAAACAAAATAAAAATGTCCCACTTTAATTTTTTAAATAGAATAATTTAAAAACTTAAATTTTTGGGATATAAAATTAATGCATAAATACTATATTTTAGAGTGAAATAGACGGATGAAAATTTTAAGATGGCTGCTGGGCACCATCTTGAAAAAAAAAATATGAAGAGGGGTCCTAAGGCACATTATTTTAAAGCTCCTGCAAGTACTGTATAACCTTAGAATATAAAGTCCATTTCTTAATCTACTACAAAATGGCGGTAATTTAAACATACCAAATACCTGATTGAAATGGTCATGTATCTGAAACTAATAACGTTAGGTGTACTTAATGTGGTATTTTCTTAAAGCTGGTAATATAATACAATATAGACCAAAAATTTTAATTTTTCAGAAAGTTGTGTATGGCAACCGCTTTTGCTACTTAAAAAGACAAGATTTACAGGGACTTCAAAAACACAAAAATATATGAAAATGGACCAAGACAAAACTGCTCTTATTTTTATTAATAATACTTTGATATTAATTATTGTGTTATACTTAAACTAGGCAAATTACGTAAAAAATGGTGTAAAATATGATTTTAAAAAATATGACACTAAAAAAAGTTGAATTATTTTATGTGAAATTTCAGATATGGGATCCTCATCCAATTCTAAAAGCCTTTGTTTGCAATTTTGTCTTGATCCATTTTAAAATTTTTGTAGTTTTTGGAGACCTTTTACAAAACAAAACAAATTTATTAACGTGAATCTTGTTTTGTTTTAAGATGCAAAAGCAGTTGCCATACAGGACTTTACCCAACATTTAAGTTTTTAGTCCATTTGTACTATTGTAAAGTCCATCCTTGGACATACTGTTTATGAGGTGCTTTAATTAAAAAATATATACTTTTGTCCTACCTTGTATATTATCACTAGTATCACCATTACAAAGATCTTAAAAATAACTCATTAATTACATCTAACTTTATTAGTTTCGGAAATATGGTCATTCTAATTAGGTATTTGGGTAATTTTTAAAATTCCGCCTTTTTGTAGTAGATAAATATATTGACTTTATATTCTAGGAATATAAAGAATTAGCAGCTTTAATATGATGTGCCACAAGAACCCCCTTTTCATTTCATTTTTCCCCAAATTTTGCCCAGCAGCAATCTTAAAATGTTCATCTGTCAATTTCACTCTAAAATACAGGATGGGCCAAACGGAGACACCCAAAATGTGAGAAATGGTAAAAAAGTAGGTTTATTATTTTCAGTTACGAAGATACAGGGTGTTAAACTAGAAAATATCTGGGTTTTTAATAACAAAAGACTCGTTAGTCGATTTTTTTAAATTTGGGAGTGTTGTTCAATATGATAAGAGGCTACTTTAGCACTAACTAGATGATGATTATAAATTCCAGTGACGGCGCTATGGGCAATCTCACTGATATTATCGACAAAGAAAATGTACGCCACTGACTTTTTAAAAGTATTTATTTTTTTAATGTTAAGCAGCCAATTACACAATTTTTTTGTCCCTTGATATTTGTTCGTATCTTGCTTTATTAAAAAAAACACTATTTCGTGTTTAACATGGATCTCTGCATTTTTGTAATTAAACATAATTTACCTATTTTTTTTACCATTATTTGTCCTTAATAACAATTTCTAAAATTTTGGACGTCTCCGTTTGGCCCACCCTGTATAGTAGATTGGTAGATTCTACAATCTACCCTGTATAGTGGTGGTATATGCATTAACTTCATATCCCAAAGTTTATTATTATTTTTTTTATTGATCCGTTCAAAAATAAGAGTGGGAGGGGGGCATTAAAGAAATTCACTGTATTGTAAAGGAGGATTAAAATACTTTAAAAGACGTAATAAGTAATGGTCAGATTTAGTGTATCTTCAATGGAACACTAAGTAAAAAGTCCTTTTAAAAAAGGTAGTTAGTTAAAAAAAAAAACATGCGACATGCTTAAATCAAATGCAAAAAAGTTGTATCTTATTTTATTTCAGTTTTTCCAAACTAAATGCTTACCATGTAAACTACGGCCAACAAACTAGTTTGTGCTGCTGTTGTCAGGTGATTCTTGTGGTCAATTTAGGTTTTACAAAAATAATTTATACATTTGTTACCATATGTGTTTTCTCATTGCTTATTGATAACAGTGACTGATAGTTAAGAGATGTTAAGATGGCATGGGTAAGATAGATAGATAGACACTAAATAGTAGGCGAATGCATATTTGATTTCCATGAAATAACACATATGTAAATTGTACTATTAAGATCACTAAACTGTCTGACAAATACTATATAAATCACAGGTTTCTTTGAGGTAATTACATAAACTATCTGAGCCTAGATTCTGATGATTCTGAATCGGTTTCACAACCTTCATCATTAAAATCTGACTCAGATTCTGATTCATACTGTATTTTTTCTAAAAGAGGAGGAAATACCTCATTGACCACCAGAGATTGACCCGTGTAACTGCAAAAATCAAATTAATAGTTCAGTTATTAATATATACTTTATTAAACCAACCTCTTTATTTGCACATTTTTAAATCAATAAAATATTTTTACTATTTAAGTATATATCAACAACTTTTATTACAACAAAATGTGCGAATAATCTAAGAACCACAATAGAAGGCTGGTCTATATACATTTTATTTTTTATACTAAACTATTTAAGCATGCACCAAAAGCTGTTGCCCCTACACCAATATTTTATTAAGCAAAATCTTACCTAGACTGGAAAGTTTGTGTTAATTCATGCTTGAGTTCACCTTTTGGATTTATAGTAAAAATACGATGTATTGGAATACCAACTGCCCTATACGCCCACACATCCTGAAAAATGAATAGAAATTGTTATTAAAAGGCAAAATTATTCAAAAGGAGTAGTGAATTATTAGGGGTTGGTGGCGTAAGGAGTAAAATTTTGTTTTTCTCAGTTTTGGACTGTGCGACCAGCTTCCTTAAAATACTGTTTTAAAAATTAAACATTTTTGGTCTATTTATTCCTATCCTGGGACACACTGTACAAATTTTAATTTTTACTCTAAACAAATAAAGAAAAGCATATATTTAGTTGTTTTTTCGTTTAAAGAAAACTGCGCTTAATAATAGAGAAAAGAGGTTATAAAGACTGTCAAGATTTATAAGTATTAATCACAATAACGCCGACTCAATAAAAACCACAAGCTCAAATAAAGATTTTAAAAAAGAGCCAATTTTTACATGCATTTATTGAAAAAGGCCCTGATTCGTTTTTAATGGATCAAACTAGGATAAAATTGTACATGGATCCTTTAACTAGAAATTTACATATAAATATATAGCACACCTAGATCAAAACAGTAGCAACCCAAAAAACAATTTTTCTTTTCTTTTTAGAACTACCGAAATAATGATTGTCGCGACGCTATACAGTCACTATATAAGTAGGCAATGCATGGAAAATGTCTAACGCAAATACCGGCATGTAAACTTTTCGGATTGGTGATTTTTAATAAGTAAAGTGCGTTGTTCATCTATTTAAAAATTCGTGAAAACATTATTGCATTAGCGTCGCTAAAGCTACTTTTACCACATAACTCAAGATTTTTTTGATCTGGTGCTGCCATCTTATGTTTGATTACCATCAGGAAGTAACTTTGTTTATGAATTAAATGACCTTTATACTTTCGTTTTAGTATTCGTTTTGGAGATAGCAATAGTATCAAATTCAATTTTTTTTGCTTTTTGATCATATACATGACATAACCTTCTAAATTGTACACCCCTGTATACTTAAGGCATATTACTTGCAACTTAACTTATTTACTTACATTAATTCTATTCCCGTAACCAGCATAAAACGGTTCGGAGTCGGGTGAAAATAGAGCCTTGATATCGGACAGACAAGATATTTTGAATGCTTCGGGCTTCTTTTCAATAACTTCTCTAAAAAAGTAAATTAAACATGGTTAATTACCTTTTAAACTGTAGTTACTGTAGTACATAAAACAGTAGATTTAAGGTACGATTCCGAACACGGCAGCAGACTGTAAACCACCGAAGGCAGCGATAGAGCGTTAAAATACGATGCCGAGGACCACCGACCCAAACGCCAGAGCCATTCATATTTTAAGCAATACTACTCGTTACTCCAAAGGGCGAAAGCGAAATAGGTATTAAGTTCTTGCCTCGGCGCTTAGCAGTCGGCTGCGGTGGTCGGAATCATACCTCTATACTTCATTCTCTGTATCCCTAAGAATGATTTAGTTAAGAACAATCAAGCTCCTATTAAAGACAACAATTTGGCTTACCTATGGAATGCATTAATTAGTGATGTGGGATTTAATAGTATTGGCCCATCAGGCATACTCAGATCACCTTGCTTGATCGATCTTAAATATTCTCGAGTAATTCTGGCTTGACCAATAGCCCTTGCGCTTAAATAGAGTAGCTTGTAACCATTATCTTTAATTTTATTAAAAAGTTGGGCTACTCCAGATTGAGCCCAATCTTTTCCGACAATGGGTAGTATGTGGCCTAGTACATCAGATCTAGAAAAATACATATGAAAATTATATTTATGAAAAACAGTAAATTATATAACTAAAACTTATCAGACTGACGGTCACTTCCAGTAAGGGGAGGGTTAGGTTAATTTGTGCTCAAAAAGGTACATTCTTATGATTTTTTTGACGACACAGTCAATATTTATTGATTAAACTCAATGGCACGTTGAAATATAATATTAGAACAATATTGTGTAAAATTTTTGTAAAAATTTTTAAAAAATGCGGCAATTACGGCAATTATTTGGAAGCGTCTCGAAAAAAGGTGTATTGCGGTGACCATCATATCTGGGTGCTCGATCATGTGAAATAAAAAAATTTAAGTTTGTTCGTTAAATAATTGTTTTCCCCAGGTAACGCTGGAAGGGTTTTTTGAAATTTTAATTTTTCACTTTAAAGTGAAAAACACATTTTTTAAGAGAAATATCAGCCTATTTGTTATTATTAAAATTAAAAATATTGAAAAACTTACAAAAACTCTTCAGCGTTACCTTAAAAATTATTCTAAGAAATAGTGGTAAAAATTTCAGAGATTGATGCAGTAGTTATGATGGTCACCGACTTTAAACACATGAGTAGTGGGAAAAGCGCTTTAAAGTTAGCTTCGTAC
>JACEGR010003363.1:0-106603 GCA_014170235.1 Listronotus bonariensis
ATACAAAACACCATATTAGATTTTAGCGATTGGGGCATGCGTTAAAATGACTTTTATTTTCTTAAACGAAAACCGTTCTTCGCACTAAAAATATCAAGAGACCAAATTAACTCCAAAGTAAATGAATATTTTAAAAATAATATTGATTCGAGGAAAAAGCAGTGGCGTACTGTTTTTATCTTGAAAAAATTCAATACAAATCTTGTTCGAACGCCACTGGTAGTTTTTTTTAACTTTCACAAAAAATGTAATGTAATGGTTAAAAGAAGTGTACCAAATTTTGTGGACATATCTGGAGCAGTAGGAAAGTTGTGTTAAAAAAGGCATTTTTTCTTAAAACTTCAACACTCCGTATTTCAGAAACGAAGCATTCTCGAACATAATTTTATTTGAAAAATGTTCTTATTTTCTAGCATTCTATACTGCGTTAAGAGAAATATGTCAACCTAGAAATAAACCTGTATTACACTTTATAATGTAGTATTTAAAACTTTGGTTATTATTTAGAGGCCATATCCAGGTTTTTTTTTGTTGCTACTAACTTTTATGCTGTAAAAATATCTTAAGCATCGGTGTTTCCAAAAAAATTAAAATCTTTTTAAAAACATTGCCCAAAAAGTTAAACAATGGGTTTATCTTTTTTTCCTAAATTTGGGCTGATTCTGTACAGGGTGTCCGGAAATTCCGTTCGTATATTTTAAGGGGTGATTCTACACAAAAATATATGAAAAAAGTACATATGAACATATGTCCTAAACGTCTTAGTTTTTGAACCACAGGGTGTTAAAAATTTTAAAAAAATGTGTTTTTATAATAACTTTTATACCAATTTAGATATTTTACCTAAATTTGGGGGATGCCTTCTATGCACCAAAAGACATTTTTTGGCATACAAGAAAAAATAATTTTACTAGTGTCATTCATGGGGTTTAAGGTAAATATTTTAAGAAAAATTGTACGCCACTGCATTTTTCTAAAATAAAAATATTTTTTAAATGCCCATTGAGTTTAACACAAATTAGATCTCTTGACTTTTTTCAATCGATGCACGGTTTTCGCGTAAATAAATAAAAACCATTTCTCGGCACGAAACCATGTACGCGAAAACCGTGTCTCAAATGAAAAAAGTCAAGAGATCAAATTTGTGTCAAACTGGGCAATTTTAAAAAATAATTTTATTTTAGAAAAATGCAGTGGCGTACCATTTTTTTATTAAACAATATTTACCTTAAACCCCTCATGAACGACACTGGTCATTTTTTTCTTGTATGCCAAAATATGTCTTTTGGTGCATAGGAGGCGTCCCCCAAATTCGTTTAAAATATCTAAATTGGTATAAAAGTTATTATAAAAAAAAAAATTTCAAAATTTTTAACACCCTGTAGTTCAAAAACTAAAACGTTTAGGACATATGTTCATATAAACTTTTTTTTATATATTTTTCTGTAGAATCACTCCTTAAAATATACGATAGGAATTTCGGGACACTCTGTATGTTTGGGATATTTTTCTAGCATTATAAATTATTATTAAATGTAATGGGTTTTCATAATAGAGGGTGATTCTTTACTTAAACTCTAAACTTGGGATATTATTGCTAAGGACGAACAATGACAGAGTATATAAAAAAAAGTTATTATTATTATTTAAAATTAAACCAAAGAAGTATCAGTTTAGGAACAAATAACAACAAATTATAAAAAATGAAGTACCTACTAACCTATTCTTTGTTTCGAAGACGATTACGTCATTCCATGAATTCTACTGAACTAATCAATGGACGTATGACGCTAATAAGGTCACAATGTAATGACTGCCCATATGACAGTTGTACAAATTTAGGTTGGGACACTAATCATTAATGACAGAAAGATAACCTTTTTTGTTAGTTTAAATACTATTAGCTCAGTAAGTTCTTTCCAAAATTATACAGAATTAAGAAAGTTGTGAGAAATGATAAACGGTTATTAGCTCTGCAATATCAGAAAAATAATTTCTAGAATGTAATTTTATCACTATGAAATTCTCCAAAGAGTTACAAATATAAAAAAAAAACAATAAAAATTAAAATATTTTTGTTTAAGGTTTGTACTATTTTATTATCCTTTAACCACTCACGGGCCCTTTTTGTAACGTGACGCCTCTCGGACGCTGCGCAATATATCATCAATTTTCAGAATGAAAATTTGTTTTTTTCTATTAAACGGCTACCCAATAAGTAAAAAGTAATTTTATTTATACCATATAAAAAATGGTACAAATAGTATTTGCAAAAATAAAAACAAAAAGTTTTCGTTGGTCATAAAAACACATTTTGTAGGAAATATTTAATTGTACACATGTATAATATGTAAATGTAACATTTATTTTTATAAACTAAACATAAATTATTACAAAAAAGTACTTACAAAATAATAAAAGAGTCGAAATTTAAAAAAAACAACCTCTTAAAATTACATTTTTTAAAGACATTTAGCACATAATTTTTTTCTGTAAAAAGCGTAGACAGTTTTTTACTTAGGGTAAGTATAGAAAGTCTTTTTTTTTTGGTTAATCGTCCAATTTTATTTTCTTAAATGATTTCAGAGTCAAACCTTACCAAAAGTTGATCTAATTCGTTGAAATACACCTGGATTTTTTGCTCTTCTGACAAGATGTGGGGTAACTCATTTAAATGCAAGTTTTTTGACCAAATCTGCTCTACGATTTTTGTAAGTGCTTCTTATATTTGTGATCACCATAATTCTTCTAAATTTTTCTTGCCCCGTTTAAATAATTTAACCACGGTAGAACCAAACCTTTGAGCATTAAGGTTTTGCTTTTCATAGCAAGTACTTGTAAACTAAAATTTGAAATTTTAAAAACAGGCATTTATTTTAGGAATCATTTACTTATTGCATTAAGTATGTGGACAAGGATATTTTGTTTTAATAAACAGTTAAAATTATAAT
This sequence comes from Listronotus bonariensis, assembly GCA_014170235.1. NCBI lineage: Eukaryota > Metazoa > Arthropoda > Insecta > Coleoptera > Curculionidae > Listronotus > Listronotus bonariensis. The sequence goes on from JACEGR010003363.1 coordinate 2,952, forward strand.
GTAAAAATTAATTTAAAAACCGGAAAACTAAAGTATTTTTAGAAAACAACCTTACCACAAACGTCAAATATTTATTTATATTCGCGACATTTATCGAAATTTTGGAAGGTCGATGTTTTATTATTAATACAGTGTATTAAAACAAAACTGTCTTAACTAAAAATAAAATTAAATAAATAAATGTACCATAAGTTTTTAATTACATTATTTGGTAAATTGGTTTTAAAGTCATCGATGTTTGTTTTCAATGTTAACATTTATGATCGACATCGATTTTGCGTGGATGACTCAGCACTACTTCTACTAACCCGCTCTAGTCTAATCAATCCTGTATCAAGAATAAACATGAAAAAATCGTCTATCTTTATGGGATACATGGAAATTCAGCAATACTGATTGTTTCGACAAGAAAATTGGAAATGTCTGTCTAACAAATTTTATTTTATTTACAAATTGTTGTCATTTGTCTTTACTATACATTAATTTTGTGACATAATCGTCTTCTTTCGTGATTTAGATAATATTTAGTATTTGTCTTCATTATTCGCGTTATTTTATTTTCTTTAAAAACAATTGACTAACTATAAATATTTTAATAACTTTTTTCCATGTTTAGTCATTATTGACCTTAGCAGTAATATCCCTAGTTTATGTGTATAGGTTAAGAATCACCCTGTATATAAGTTAGCTTGGCCTGTACAAAAATATTATATTTTTTAAGTTTGTTTTTACTTATACAAGGTAGTTTTTAAATAGCGTGCCAATATTTTAGGGTGCCGTTTTAAAAGTAATAGGTATTTAAAAGATGATTAAAATACATGCGAAAAACCACAAATTATACCTTAAAATGTCAGCACGCTTTTTAAATTATCCTTTAGTAGCATGATCGTTAGTTATACTAGTTCACCATAGTCATCATTTTTCTTATAATTTTTTTAGTTAAGAATATTTTGTGTACATTTTTTGAATTATCGAGCTGTGTAAACCAAAAATCTATATTTCGTTTCGGTTTTTTTCTTTTATTAGAAGATATATTTTTGCACACTCTGTATAAATGTTGTTTAAAATCTATAATTTGGATTTTTGGTGTATAAAAAGTTATACTGTATATTTCGTAATGTATGTATACATTTATATAAGGTTGGTAAAAAATGAAAAAATGCATAAAGCAAAATACAGCCCTAAAAAAATAACGTTACTATCAAAAAATGTATTAAGAGGTAACGGTAAAAACAAAAAAGATTATAGGTAGAAAAAAGATAAGGGAAAAATGTATATTTTATTAAATTAATTGAAGTTGGGGCATAAAAAAACAAAAATATTTTAAAAAGAAAATCGTAAAATATGTTGGCTTAAAGCTAATGTTTTCTAACAAGACTGGTAAGTTATATGGGTAAGTACGATCAAAAGGTAAGACAGGTTTTTTTATGTTTTATTTGTTGGTATGGGAGGTAGCAACGTTTTTGAAAAAGAATTTTAGGTCAGCTGATTTTTTGATATGTTGTTCTCCTTTCTCTTCTAGAATAGACTCTAAGCTGTCTGGGCTGGCGGTAGTGGTTGCGTTTATTAGTGCGCATCCTACCTGTACAGGTAATAATCCAAGGTTTTGAAAACATTTTAAGAAACCTAGTTTTCAACTTCTTGTCGTTAGATAGGTTTAGCAAACATATTTTTTTATTGCCAGACAATTTTATTATTGCGAATTATACAGTCACCCCCTTCTCGAATAGTTGAAGCTAGCTTGAGTTAAAGCGGCTTTTAAAAGTGGCTTGAAAAAAGCGATATAAACGCGCTTGAAAGTGACTTGAATCGTTCAAGTCAAGCCTGAAAATAAGTAGGGTTGACTTCACTGAAGCCGATTAGAAACACGATATAAACGATTCAAGCGGGCTTAATAACTGCCTAACTTCAGATGAATGCTTCCTCGAACGTCATCAGTGTTAATTTCATATATGATTTTGACATTTTTATGAAAAATATGAGTTGGAAAACAGGTGAAAAAACTTTAAAACACGCTCATACCAACAACAGCACACAAAACGGGACGAATTAAAAAGTGAGGTTTGTTTTTCATTTGATGTCTACTGTGAAGTTGGATGCAAAACTGCCGCATGCGTACGACGATGGCCTGAAATGTGCTTGACCTCGATTTTCAATCGACTTTCAAGCCACCGAAATAAACACGTAGACTTGGAAATCGCTTCAAAGCCGACATTGCATTTTTTTCAAAATGTTATATATATAGTCTCAGTCCTTAGTTACAATACAGGGTGTTTCCTAATCAACGGTACGAAACTTAAGAGGGTACTTTCTTATATCTTTTATTGAAAAAGTTTTTTATAAACATATGTTCGGACTTGCTTTAATTCTAAGATACAGGGCGATAAAGTTTTCAAAGAAAGTCGGTATCTTTTAAATATCTTAGGAATCATTTAAACCGATTTGGATAAAATTTGGGATACTTATTTAATGAAATAGGGCTCTTGTAAAGCTTTGCCTAGATTAGGATTAATGGGTCCAGTGGCACCTCAGTAGGCACCACCGCAAATATTATGAAAAAGTACACCACTGACTTTCTATAGAGTTTTTTCTGATTAAACAATTAACAATTTATCTTTTAGTCTCTTGTATTTTCTTTAAATCTACCTTTGTTTTTAAGAAAAAAATATTAAAGCTTCTTTAATTTCCTGTAAAAAGTATCCATAGGCAACAACAGAAACACGATATAAAAAGCAAAAATAAAAATAAAGCAATTATTTGAAATATCAATAATTGTCATTTTCTGTATTAACTAAGGTCGAAATTCTTCATTTTTTAATTTTGGATATTATTTTATGCTTTTTAGGGCTACTTTTAGTCATTCTAAAAAGTAGCTTCAATTTATTTTTTCTCGAAAACGAAGCGAAATACGTAGAAAATACAGGAGACTGAAAAGTTGCATCTTTTCTTGCTTAATCTGGAAAATATATAAAAACTTCATAAAATGGCAGTGGCGTATTTTTTTTCTTAATTATATTATTTGTAGTGCCCACTGAGACACCACTGGGCTTTATTGTCTTAATCTAGGTAGAGCTTTACAAGTGCCTTAGTTACATTTAATAAGTTTACCGAAGTTTATTCAAATCGGTTAAAAGGTTTTTAGGGTATTTAAAAATTCCGATTTTTTTTTTAATTTTATCGCCCTGTATTTCAGAAACGAAGCTAGTCCGGACATATATTTATAGGAACTTTTTCATAAAAATATATAAGAAGTCACCTTCTTAAGTTTCTTACCGATAGCTATTTCCTAAACCGGGGTATACATGGTCTTGGAAAACTGTTACATCTGTCAAAAAAACCAAAGCTTGCGCGCAAATTTGACCGTATGTATTAAAAAACTACCACATCTGGCTTGGTATGCGACTCGATGTCCGAGTTTGATTTTTCGTGGCGCGCGTCGTACTAACTTGTGCATGTCTAGGACACGCGACGTCAGTTAACGTTTCAGTTTAGGACCATCGTTTACGGGTATATATTGTTGGTTTTGAGTTAACAAAATGGCTCTTTGGCGCCAGGAAGATGTATTGCGTTATTTTATAGATTGGTACCAAGGTTATCCATGCTTTTGGAAAGTTAAAAGTTATGAATACATTGACAAAAATAAAAGATCTTTCGCTGAATTACGCTTATGTTCAAGTTGATCAAACCACCAGCTGCCATAACTGATGCTGAACTAACAGGTACATCTGAATCGTGTATATCAAAACCTTCATTTAACATTTGCTTTCATGCAAGTGCGTTTCAGGTTTGCATGACCGTGTATACCCCGGTTAAAAAATATAGCTTAGTTGTGTTTTTATATGGCTGTACAGGCTGTTACAAATGCAAAGGTCACCATTAGAATCTAGGAAACTGGAAGAGATACAGGATTGGTTAAATTAGGGCGAAGTTGTGCATTTTTATGGTTAACATTATTCCGATTTATATCTTTAGAAATTTGCAGCCGTAAGATATGTTTTATAACACATTATCATTTCCACTTTTTCTGTATTACAAAATGATGTCATTAAATTAAAGATCCGTCGATTAGTCATTATAACCAGGCGCGGCGGGTTTGAGTTTTCTAGTTTTCATATGGGCGTCGTGTCAAAAAATATGAAGATCCAAAATAAGAAAAAAGGTCATTGCGTTCATATTGTATTGTTTCTTGGGTAATGAAAAGCAAAGAACACTCGTATTTTATTATTCTTCCCTCCTAAAATACTTGAAGAGCAAAAAAGCCTCACCTACACAAAAAATGTTAAAAAATTGTATTTCTCGCATTTTACCTCTTTGGGTGCATTGACCCCCGTGCAACCCACGTACTCGTCGCCACTGATTGAGCCACCCTCATCAACTTTGTTTTTTAAAAGGCGGAATATTTGATATTAAACTTAATAAACTCTTATTTTAATTCTAAGTTTAACGAGATATCACACTTTATACGTTTATGCGACGCGACGTTTCGAACCGAAAACCATCAATCACCTTTATTTTGCTACTAAAAATTACGATTTTATTTAAAACGTTCTTGGAAATTTCAAGTCGAAGGTAAGTATCCATTCATTTTTTTTCCATTACTTATCATTATATAATATTCTTTTTGTTTATTTATTTCTTTATAATTCAGCTAACAAGCTACAAGGATTATTATTGTATGTATTAAAATAAAGCATTTAATTTAATTAAATGCCCCCATCGATTCTTCTCAATCTGTCATAAAAAATGGATGCATACTTACCTACGCACGAAAATTTCCCCGATTGTTTGGGATAAAATAGTTATTTGTAATAGCGAATGATTGTTTTTCGGTTCGAAACGTCGTATAAATGTAAATTGTGGTATGTCGTATTTAGAATTAAAATTAGAGTTTACTAAATTTAAAAATTAAATATTTCTGCCTTTTTAAAATAACAAAGTTGATACACAACAATGTGATATTTGTTTTAAAATATTTCTTCAAATAAACTGAGAAAAATACAAACCGTTTCTGCAAAATTTTGTTTTTTTTCGGATAATTACGGAACGGCTGCATATTTTTAAATATTTAAAAGGGAATATTCTTAAGCATAAACATTTGCAATTTTTAACCAACCCTGTATCTTTTACCCTTTTGGAGATTCCAATGGTGGTCTTTGAATTTCTAACAGCATGTATAGTGTGAAAATCAACTGACAATAAACTATTCGAAATGTTTTTGGTATTGGTATTTTAGAGTTATCTTAGGGTATGTTGCTAAAAGAAAAAGTTTTGAGATATTTCAGCTTTAGGCTTCGGCTAGAATACAAGCGGTAAGCGGCAGAGCACAAAAATCAAATCCCTTCAGCGGTCCCAGTACGCGGCGATGGTTTGTGGTAACCGTTAACGTGAGCGACACGAATCGGTTAGGCATAAAATATGTATAATAGAAACTGTCGTTTATACAGGGTGTTTCACAACTTATCGGACAAACTTTAAGGCGCTAATTCTGCAATCAAAATTAGAGAAAAAACTCTATATGAACATATTTCCTAAACGTCAGTTTTTAAACTACGGGTGTTAAAAATTAAAAAAATATATATTGTTCTAACTATGGTGCGACATTTAGTTTCCGCTTTAGTAGAAAATATACTTTGATTCGGCACTAATAATATGACGTAGAAGGCTTTAAAATTTGGAGATTTCCCCAAGACATACGATATTTTGATTTATTTTTTAACTTTATTCCATTATGCGTTTTAAAAGATACATTTAATTTTTTCTCGCAATACAGTACCGTTCTTCTGGGTTGGCCAGTAGCCAGGCGATATTAGGACAATAACAACTTTCTTTTAAATGAGCGCAATATTGCCTCTAGATAAGTATATGTACGAAGGTTCTATATAAAGATTTTTCGACAACTTGGTTTTTAGAAATTTAGGACTTCGAGCATATACCTATTAGAGGCCGCTTTACCGTACGAACTACTTCCGGGAAAGAAAAATGTACTAGCAGTATTTTCTCTCTCACTCCGCATGCATAAATTAAACGGATAGACTTTGAAACAAAATACAACAGTTCTTGTTTTTAATTACCAAAGTTAAGATTTTCCCATTTGACCGACAGAAATATTTGGCAGAGTGACAACATCGCATTTCTCAGAAAACAAAAAAGTGAAAGTCGTCATTTAAGACGGAAATCTCAGCTGATTGTTTTGTTTTGATAAAAGTGTTGTTAACTGTGATTTGAGTTTTGATCTGCTTTCGAAAGATTAAATGGTAAAAATGGCGTGGACAAAGTATCAGCTATCTTTAGCTGTTCTTATGGTTTTTACTGGGAGTCTTAACACCATAAGTACCAAGTAAGTAATCATTTTATAAGGTTAAGGTTGTGGGAAAATATAATCTTATTTAGCATGTTTTTTTTTAAACAAAAAAAGTCAAAGCCTTCCTATCTACTTACAAAATTTATGTGTGTGTACTAAAAATCTATTGATTTATTTTGGTAACATCACATCGCAACGCCCCTTTTATGTTTAAACTGAATAAATAAAATCATCTCTAAACTTATATTTTAGGTTCAAAAATCACATAGTAATATACAGTAGGTATGTCCACAGATAGAACTTTCAAAATAGGACAAATTGATCTAAATTTTTTTGTTCAAAAAATGTCGTTTATGACAAATGCTTTTACTTAAAAAAAAACAAGATACATAGAAACCTGCGGCAACCTGATTTTGACGAAACTCCGTATACGGGAGTTTTTTTGGGGGCGCTGATCACGAATCTGAAAGAATTTCTGGCGGAAACGTTTTCGTTCTCGAGATATTCATCATCAAAGTTCAAATTTGAACTAAGTCTATTTTCACTATATTCCCCTTCTTGCACACAATTCTTGATTTAAAGCTAAAGTCACACAATATTGATTTTCACCTTTTAAACCCTCGTTTTTCTACGTTTTTACATTATTTTTGCATTAAATTGCGTAGCTTTGCTTTGATAATGCGGCAACCATAGCATACACATAGGGCTTCATGGCACACCGGGATTGAAATGATTCAAAGTATAGCTATGCAATTTAATGCAAAAATAATGTAAAATACGTAAAAAACGGGGTTTTAAAAGGTGAAAATCAAATATTGTGTGCCACTTTAGCTTTAAATCAAGAATTGTGTGCAAAGAGAAGGGGGAATATTGTAAAATAGGATTAGTTTAAGTTTCGAGTCTGATGATGAATATCTCAAGAACAAAACGTTTCCGCCAAAAAAATTCTTTCAGATTCTGATCAGCACCCCAAAACCCCCGTATACTAAATTTCGTCAAAATCGGAGTTGCCGCAGGTTTCTAGAAAATTACCAGAAATATTGTTTTTTTCTTATACAGGGACCCTAAATCCTACAAAAATTTGCAAATAGATTAAGAGATGACTGCCTTAACTCTTGTATTAATTCAGCAAAGTGTCTTACAAAAGAGGATTTAGGAATCGAATGTGTATCCAATATTATTTGCCATACACCATTTCTGGTCCATTTGTGCTATTGTAAAGTCCATCCTCGGACACATACTTGGTATATACAGAAGATTGAAAAAATAAAATTGAATAGAAATTTTATCATGTTTTAAAAACAGTTAATAACCACTAAAATTATTGTTCTTATAAATAATATTGGTAATTTCCTAGAAACCCGCGGCACCTCGATTTTGATAAAATTTAGCATACGATTCTTTGGGCGCGATCACGAATCTGAAAGAATTTTTTTGGCGGAAACGTTTCGTTCTCGAGATATTCATCATCAGGACTTTTTGAAATTTTAACTCAATCCTATTTTTACTATATTCCCCTCTTTTTGCGCACACACATCTCTTGATTTAAAGCTAGTAAGTGTCAGACAACATTTGATTTTCACCTTTTGAAACCCCGCTTGAGCCCATTCTTCTATGTATTTTGCACTATTTTGCCATTAAATTAAATAGCTTTGCTTTGAATCATTTTAATCCCAGGGGTGCCACAAAAGCTCCTAGGTGTATGTTCAGGTATAAATATGTTAGATAGCCGAAAAATGCCATTTATTTGAAAATTTTAACCTATAGTAAGGCTAATTTAATTTGATTTAAAATGATATCCACTGTTATTTTTTTGGCCATAACTGTAGATAGTACAAGGTGGATTTTTTGGTGAACTTACTGGGTATAAAACATGTTAGATAGCCGAAAAAAAATGCAAAGTATTTTATTTGTAAAATTTTAACCATAGTAGGGCTAATTTAATTTGATTTAAAATCTGATATCCACTGTTATTTTTTTGGCCATAACTGTAGATAGTACAAGGTGGATTTTTTGGTGAACTTTATCAGGTATAAACATGTTAGATAGCCGAAAAATGCAAAGTATTTATTTGAAAATTTTAACCTATAGTAAGGCTAATTTAATTTGATTTAAAATTTGATATCCACTGTTATTTTGGCCATAACTGTAGATAGTACTATGTGATTTTTTGGTGGAGTATCTCAAAAAATTGCATTTTGCGATAAAATTAAAAAATAGTTGGTCATGGATTGAATAAATATTAATTTATTTTTTTAATGGGTATATAATTATTAAAAAAAAACAATTTAACAATAATACTAAAACATTTATAACAAGAAACAATAACAACCACAGAAAAAAGATTCATTTATAATAGCAAAGTAAACAATTATATTAAGTCCTTAATTTTTTTTTACCCTGGTGTTAAATAACAAAACGTGCTCAAAACCCTTTCCCTGTTCGATGCACTTTGGACTCCAGCTTGTAATTAAACTAATGGTGATATAGATGTAAATATTTAGTACTTCTTCCTTTAAATAAAATTAAAATATTTTTGCTTTAAATTATCGCCATTGGTTTGTTTACAAGCTGAGGTCAAAGTACATAAGCTAGAGATGGAAGCTTGTTGAGCACATTTTGTGATTAACAACCAGCGCGAAAAAATTATTAAGGACTTGAGATAATTGTTTGGTTTACAATAACGACTCGATTTTCTTAGAAAAAATCAAAATTTTTTTTTTGAAATGAACAAAATTGCATATTTGGAAGTAATTTTTAATTCTAGACATCTTTTCTTTATAAAAATTTGCAATATTAGCAAAAATACAGGTACTTTACTCTTGAGCAAAAATTACATTTTAGGCCAAACCTCGTACATTACTGACACAATTTGATATCTGGTGATGAACCTATATACCATTGGAAAGAGTATTTTATTTGTCATCATGTGACGTAAAAAAATACATGGTGTTCCATTTAAAATAAGAGAGATATGGCTATTTGATTTTCTAAAAAATTAAAATTATTTTTTGATCACCCTGTACAATATTTGATTTTGATTTGACCTATGTATGATATGGCAGACTTTTTTCTAATCTTGTTACACATTTTAAAGTTTAAAGTGTTAAAAGTGTTAAAGTAAAATCAATTTAATTTTACCTCTGCATTTTTCAAAAAAATCAAATATCACAAAAACGAATAAAATTAGACACTTAGTACTATAAACAAACTTGAGTTATTTTTAAAAGTAGAATCTAAAACCGTCATAAAATATAGGGTGTTCCATTTAAAAAAATATAACTTTGATACATCACACTTTTTTGAGACATCCTGTATAGGCTAAAATAATTTTTATACTGTGGTCTTATCCGACCTGTATATGTTCCAGTATTTACTTTTTTAAAACCCCATGGTTATTTAGCTACAGACCGTGTCAAATATGGTGGGCCACCCTGTATATAAAATATTTTGTGCTTAGAATTACTCTTTCAATCGATTCCTATGGTTAAAAATTAATAAATAATTTTCACCCCAGGGCTTTGGCGACCTTTAGTTTGCTAAAGATTTTTGATCCTTAGGCTATTCCTACCTTGTATCAAAATTTCAAGTCAATCCAAGCAGGACCAAAGAACTTTACGAGATTTTATTTTTTTGAGCTTCATTTCCTGTACTAACGTAGCAAATCGCGGTTTTCACCAGTAAGTTTGGTTTAAAATTTGGGGGTCAGTTAAAGGAAAAACATACAGAAAAATGAATAAATATTAAACTATAAAAAGTTTTAAAAACTAATGGTAATAATTGTTTTTTTTTATTTTTAAGATGGGCAGATCAAATAGAATCAGTTGGACGAGATGGAAAGAAGAAAAATTTTGATCATCCCTTCTTCCAGGCCTGTACCATGTTTCTTGGTGAATTGTCATGCCTGATATTTTTTAAAATTCTTTATTATGTATATAGTAGGAGAAGGGTAAGTTCTTAATTATATAGTAATAGTAAAGATAAATAATAGTAAAATTTGTAGAACTAATAATGGTAAATACATGGTGATTTGAAAATTATTCCTAAAAATTTTAACTCGAAATTTTATATTGAGACTTTTTAACATTTTTGTGCTCTCCGATGCCAATTTTTATGTATTTAGCGTCTAATTCTGCTGGACAAAAAAGTGGTAGATTCTTCTATAAAGATTATTATTTATTATGGGCATATATACCAATATTAGTTTTTGAAGTTGGTTTCGTAGTTTCCAAATCAGTATTCAGATTTTGGTAATCTTTTAGATATACAGGGTACGACAAAAGTGGGAATTAGAAAAAAACCCTGTATGTTATATCACCAGTAAAAAGATCTTTCAAAGACCTTTAAAAAATTCTTCATTTGATATACTGATCTTCATTAGTTTTGGAAATATGACCATCCAAATCTTAAGTTTTTCCCAATATGTTTGCATAAAAGCGTAATATTACAACCCTTGTGATTGAATTGCATTATTTTCTTTAAAAAATTGTATTTCCTATTAGAATAGAGATACCGATATAAATAAAAATAGAAATGTTAAGAAAAGATCCAATAAACTGGTTAAAAATTGTGACCTTAAATTATTCTACAGGGTGTTCGAACATTTGGGTCAAAATGCAACATTTGGCTCTTCCCTGTATAATACTGAATCCTATAAACCTTTTTGCAATCCCCATTTTAAATAATAAGTTTTATGAAAGGAGCTACAGCTGGCCAAAAGTTATTTAAAATCGGTCAAAAAACCAAAAGTTATTTAAGATTGATTTTGAACAAAATTTTGTTCGTTTTTTTGTCTAGGAGTGTATTTATTTTCTGCGACGATATTTAAAAAAATCTGGTAAATTTTTAACGCCATTCTCGTGTCAGTACAGTTGGTCAACTGGCTAAAATATGTGATTATATTAGGTTATTTTTCTAATTTTTCTTAATTTGCTTGTTATCTTAAAGTTCTTTAACTAATTTCGTGTTTTTAAAAAATTGTTATAATTTATCAGTTTTCTTATTTGTAGATAGCATTTTTCTTTAATAGCTAAATTTCAAATGCACTGTGTGTCAAGTTATGAATTTACAATCCCTTAATTTTTTAATTTTTTATCTTACAAAATAAATAAAAATATCACTTTGTTTGAATGTTTCTGTAGTTTCCTAATTAGTTATCAGATTTTTATTATCTCTTAAGAGATACAGGGTACGACAAAAGTTTGATTTATTTTTATTGAAAGAACCTTTACAGGGTGTAACAGAAGTGATGACTTTAAGTTTAAGGGATGATTCCTTGTAATTTTTAAGTAAAAAAGTTCATATAAACACATGTCGGGAGACGCTTAGTTTTCTAGATACAGGGGGTTAAAGTTTAAAAAAATATATATTTTATAAAATATCTTAAAATCACTTTAACTAATTTGGTTAAAATTTGGTACACTTATTTATTGTAATGGGGAGCCTGTGAAGCTAAAGATTATTGGGTCCAGTGGTGACTTAGTGGGCACCACAGCCAATATTATTGAGGAAAAAAGTAAACCACTGACTTATTTTTTTATTCAGCAATTAAAAATACAACTTTTAGGTTTCCCAAATTTTCTTCATATCTAGCTTTATTTTCGAGGAAAAAAATAAAGCCAGTCGAATTTCTTCTAAAAAGTACTTATGGACAACATGGTAAAAAAAATAAACAATTTTTTGCTTTAAAATAAATGAGCAGTGGAGTATTTTATTGAAAATTGTCATTTTCCTTATTACCTAAGGTCAAAATTGTTCATTTTTAATTTTAGATTTTATTTTATGCTGTTTATGGATACTTTTAAGTATCACTTAAAGTGACTTTAATTTGTTTTCTCAAAAACAAAGCAAGATACAAAAAAATAAAAGAAACTAAAGGTTGCAAATATAAAAACTTTATAAAAAGCCCTTGGCGAACTTTTTTCTCAATAATATTTGCTGTGGTGCCCACTAAGACACCTCTGGACCAAATAATCTTTATCTAGCTAGAGCTTCACAGGCGCCTTATTACATTAAATGAGTGTATCATCTAAAACAGTTGAACCGTTTATAGGATATTAAAAAACACCCTGTACATCAAATTTTGTTCAAATTGGAGTTGCCGTAACTTTCTAAACAGTTCCCAATTTTTTTTATTTGGAGTTCTTCTACCCATATTAATGTTAGCTTATAAATTTATTTAATTTTTTTCTCTTAATAAATAATATGTTTTTATTCTATTACCTATAAATTAATGTTAACATTACTATTATTAACATAATCTATTATCTTCAGGTTTCAGTTAAAATATCCGATATATGTACAGGGTCTCCCAACTTTATTTATACACGAAATAATTTCGCCCCTGTACAAGATACAAAAATAAACCTAAGATAAGAAATGCTTACTCGGATACATTCTTTTTACTGACAGTACTAGTTAATATACAAGGTGTCTCAAAAACATAATTTTTATCGTCAAGTAGATTTTTTAAATGGAACACCCTATATATACTAACATATTTTGACTCTGTACTAAATTCTACATCAAAAATATATAACACATTATACTTTAATTATTGCTAGTTTTTGAGATATCAGCAGTATGCTGATACACTTATTAACGATTAAAAGTAAAGAAAAAAATATTATTTTAGTTTTAATTATTTTAAAATAATTTTGTCACTATCAGAGTGACGAATAATATAATAACATGTAATTAATTACCTTTCCTTGTAAGAGGTATTAATAGGTAAGTCAGCTATTTAGTTTATTTTAGATACATATTTACTTACTTAACCTTTAATTCAGCCATGATTGACGTATTGCTGTTTTTAAGAGCAGTGACAGAATTATTTAAAAATAATTAGAACTAAAATATGATTTTCTTTCTTCACTTTTAATCGTCAATGAGTATATCAGCATAATGCTAAAAACCAGCAATAATTTACGTATAGTGTGTTTTAAATTTTGATGTAGAATTTGCCATAGAGTCAAAATATGTTAATATTTACAGTGTTCCATTTGAAAAAACCTACTTGACAATTAAAATTATGTTTTAGAGACACCTTGTATATTAACTAGTACTGTTAGTAAAAGAGTGTATCCGAATAAACATTTTTATTTTAGGTTAATTTTTTTATCATGTACAGGGGCAAAGTAACCTTTGTGTATAAATAGACTTGGGACACCCTACATATCGTAGTTATCGTTAATATCCGATATTGATATTTTCCATAAATATCGTGATATGTACGATCCCTGCCACATATCTAGGTCAGTTAGTTTCAGAAATATGAAGAATAATTTTTAATTCTCATTAGAAACATATTAAATTGGCATCTTCCCAAATTTTTATTTTTTTAACGTTTATAAGAATTAAAAATACATAGATATCTTGGTTAATAGGGGTGTAAATTTATAACATTACCCTCAGCACATTTTTATTACTTGGGCCAAATTCACTTAGGCGGGCCTCGTATATCGATAATAACTGCATTCTTACAGTTGAAAAATAGCTCTTTTTACGCAAGCATTTTTTAAACAATGTCTACTGTTATCTGTGAATCATAAGTCAATTGTTTAATTCATTACAATCTCTCATAAACTTGTTTATAATATGTACGTCATCTCACATCAACAACCCTGTACCACACTTAAAACTTGAATAGAGTAAATACTTAATTAAAGAATTTGAACTTAGATTAAAGTCAAATTTTCTTGCTAACCGTATTCGTCTCACTGGTTCAAACCGTATTTGAAAATGACAATACAGGGTGGCCCACCATATTCGACACGGTCTGTAGCTAGATAACCATGGGTTTTTAAAAAAATTAATACTGGAACATATACAGGTCGGATAAGACCACAGTATAAAATTATTTTAGTCTATACAGAGTGTCTCAAAAAAGTGTGACGTATCAAAGTTATTTTTTTTAAATCGAACACCCTATATTTTATGACGGTTTTAGATTCTACTTTAAAAAATAACTCAAGTTTGTTTATAGTATTAAGTGTCTAATTTTATTCGTTTTTGTAATAGTTGATTTTTTTTAAAAATGCAGAGGTAAAATTATTTTTTTTATCTTTATGACATCTCACGAAGGCTTATGCCTAAATACCAGTGTACCGTGAGTGCCGGGTTACTGGATGTTTAACCCAATATTGTCGTGTTCCGTCATCGTTATCCAAGCACTGAAACATGCAGTTGCATTTCACAGCACCTTTTAGACAACGCGGTAGTGCCACCACGGACGTTATTTTTAAATAACTGATAAATTGATTTTACTTTAACACTTTAAACTTTAAAATGTGTAACAAGATTAGAAAAAGTCTGCCATATCATACGTAGGTGAAATCAAGATCAAATATTGTACATGATGATCAAAAATAATTTCAATTTTTCAGAAAATCAAATAGCCATATCTCTCTTATTTTAAATGGAATACCTTGTATTTTTTACGTCACATGATGAAAAATAAAATACTCTTTCAAATGGTGTATAGGTTGCCTATACCTATCTTCCGTATCACTGAAATTATCCGCTTTTGGACTGAGCTAAGTTGGGTTAACTCCTCATATATGAGTTTCCGGAATGTGTGATGGCATTGTTTCCGCAACTTTTAAAACGGCGGCAAACATCCTACTTTTAATCGGACAATCGGACACGACTATCTGAATAAAGACGGACTTGTAAAATGTTTGACGTGACGTCCGTTGTGATTTCAGATCGGATGTATGCGCCGCAGTCATAGAAACCTATTGTCAGCCGACCATCAAATAATCGTATCCGAGAATCGTGTCCGATAAAAGTAGGATGTGTACGGCTGGCCTTAGAGACACACCTTGCATGTTTTGCTAGCCTTATTTTAAAAACTTCTTTACTTGCCGTAATATTTTTTAATGCAAAATTTATTACCTGAGTTCATTCAGCTTTGTATCAGTTTATTGTTTGTTATTAAAATAAAAAAATAATCTAATAAATAACAAAATCTTATCAATTCAATAACCCCTTTGATCTCTAGGTAAAGAAGGCATATTTGTGGAAATATTGGAAATATCTAATTGAATTTTGTGTAATAACATCACTATACAGGCTGTTACAAATTCGAGGTTCACCATTAGACCGTTTTTATTTTTTTATTTTCTATAAAAAGATGTCATTAAATTTAAGATCCGCCGTTTTGTCTTTGGGCAACCATCATCAACTTTGTTTTTTAAATAGGCGGAATATTTGGTTTTAATATTAATAAACTCGTATTTTAATTTGCAGTCCAACGATATACCACACTTTAATTTTTATGCGACGTTTTGAACCGAAAAGCTATTATTCAATATTTCGTCATTACAAATCAAAGTCGGTCTATATAAGGTCACGACATTCGGCCATATTGCTTTGACGTGTTATGACGTCACATCTCCCATTTTCGGCCATGTTATTCAGTGCCGGAGATATACAGGTTATTGTATTAGTAGAACAACCGTTTACACAACAGTTTTTAATTTTTATTAAGTTGTACTTTAAATAAAAAACATTTGGAATTACATCTTTTAACAAATATTACTTCCAAAACAATGGAAAATGAAATGCGCAAATTCTAGACGCCCCTGGATTGATCTTTAGCTTTGATTTTTACCCAGTCTTGCCAACTTTTCTCCGAGAAGTGCCCTTCCTTGCGTCCCCGACCTCAAACCGCCTAAAAGTTGAGGATATGTCGCAACCTTATAAATATAAACTAACCTTGATTACAAATAATAATTTTATCCGAAACGTTCGGGAAAATTTCCGTTCGCAGGTAAGTATGCATCCAGTTTTTATGACAGGCTACGATAAACTTTTTTAAAATTTTTTGGCCTTGGGCTGGTTAGCCATTTAGCCAGTCGCAAAAATACAGGGTCCGGCAAAATGAACAACCCATTTTAAATTGCTTATAAAAATTTATTAACTTTAAAAACAAAACAAAGGAACATGTATTCTTAAACAAGAAAGATGGGAGTTTATTATGCTTTGAATATGGTGTGCCGCAAATGACCGCCACCCTCTTCAATACATTCTTCTAACTGGTTCATAAATTTTCTCATTACATTTTGAAGAACTTGCCTAGAAATAGCGTGGATTTCATTGGCAATATTTGTTTTTAGCTCCCTTACATTTCTAGGTTTATTGGCAAACACTTTATGTTTTAAATAGCCCCAGAGAAAATAATCTGGTGCTGAAAGGTCGGGCGATCTTGCTGGCCAAGGAATGGTACCATTCTTAGAAATCAGTCTGTTTGGAAAGGATTGTCGCAAAATATCCATGCTTATTCTTGCCGTATGGCTTGTTGCGCCATCCTGTTGAAACCAGTAATGTCAATTTCATTTTGAATTTGCGGTAAGAAGAATATCTGCAACATTTGAACATAGCGTGCGGCAGTAACTGTTACTGTCTGACCATTTTCCTCAAAAAAATAAGGTCCGATTATCCTAGACGAGGAGATGGCGCACCATACAGTTACTTTGGGACAATGTAATGGACGCTGATGAATTTCGCGTGGATTCTCTTGAGCCCAGTAACGACAATTCTGTTTATTTACATCTCCGTTTAAATAA
The DNA here is from genome assembly GCA_014170235.1 of Listronotus bonariensis. Classification (NCBI taxonomy): domain Eukaryota; kingdom Metazoa; phylum Arthropoda; class Insecta; order Coleoptera; family Curculionidae; genus Listronotus; species Listronotus bonariensis. The sequence goes on from JACEGR010003363.1 coordinate 19,821, forward strand.
AAGTGGGCCTCATCGCTCATAAACATATTGTTTTCAATACCTTGATAATTGGTACGAAGAAGGCGACAGAACTCAAGTCTATTAATCTTATCCTGATGATTTATTTCTTGAACAATTGCGATCTTGTATGGGTGAAAATTCATTTTTTTAACATTCTTCGTGTACTTCGCTCAGATAAATTTAAAACAGTAGCATGTTTAACAACAGATTTTTGGGACTAGCGATAATTGCATTTCTAACTCTGTCTTCGTTCAGTGCATTGCAGGCAGATCTTGGCCGCCCACTTGACTTCTTGTCTAAAACGGATCCTCCTGTCCTCCATTTACGAATCAAACTGTAATGGTCTTCCGCTGCGGACACTGTCGGTCATTAAATTGACGTCGAAAACACCTTTGAACGGCTATAATGGAATTATATTCAATAAATTTTTCGACACAAAAAATGCGATGTTCTGTTAACCAACGCGGCATTTTGACAACTGTCAACAATTTTAATAAACTCTCCAAAGCCTACTTTTCCAAATAAAAATATCGCCATAGTGAATACTCGATACATTTTTTTATATTAAAGAAACAAAATAGGTAATACATTTTGCCGGACCCTGTATTATTTACAAAAAGGAGCCTCGAAGTTTATATTTTTTAATCATATAGCTATAATAGCAATAACTATGATAAACTTGATATAGGCGTTTGGTTAAATTAAATGCTGTATTTTAATACGTACATATAATATGTACAGGGTGGGCCAAATTCGACGTTTAGGAAACTCATGTTTTTGTACGTTTTACAAAAACCTGACCCCATTTGCGAGGCTTAAATTTTAAGCCAAATTTACTAGTGAAAACCGCAATCCGCTATCTTGCGTCGTTTACTCGCTACAGCGTGTTTTTAATTTTCCGCGTTTTCTTTCATCCTTTATAACTTTTTTATTTTTAAATATATATATTTTTTTAATTCTGTAAAAACATTTCTGCAGCAACTTTTTATGCAGATTGCAGATATTTTTAGTTTTTTTCTAGGGTGGCACATTATTGACTTATTTATTTATTTTTGGAAATTTTAAATGAAACACCCTGTTTATTTTTTCTGTATTAAAATGGTTAAAAAATTACCGTTTCAAAAATGTATTACACTTTATATATCTTCTCAGCCGTTTCGGAGATATTGCATATTTTGTCATTTATGACTGATATTGGTTAGATAGTAGTTTTACTTTAAACAATATTGTTATAATTTTTGTGTTTTTATTGACTACAATGACGGAAAACGATTTTTAATAATAATTTATTAACGCAAATAGGGGTAAAATATGTATTTTGGTATTTTAAATTATTTTGTTAATATTTTGCCCTAGGAACTTTTAATCATGTTTTATTAAAACGTTAATATTTAATGTAACAAACAAGCATTTTTTTTTATTTTAGTAAATTGAAGATAACCATGGAAAACAAATGCCAGCTTTTAGCTAAAAGGGTTAAATTTAGCTTGTGTTTGTTTTTCATGGCCATCTTTTACTTACCTGTATACAAAAAAATAATGATTGTTTTTTACATAAAATATTACGTATTAAAAAAACCTGATGAAAATATTTTTAGGGCAAAATATTAACAAAATAATAAATAGGATTATTTTTACCCTTATATGCGTAATTAAATTATTAATAAAAATAGTTTCCCGTCATTTGCAGTCCATAAAAAACAAAAGTTATAACAAGATTGTTTAAAGTAAAACATAATTACTTCTTTCATGGCCTACTATCTAACCAATATCAGTGTCATAAATGACAAAATATGCAATATCTCAGAAACGGCTGATGAGAAATATAAAGTGTGACACATTTTTGAAAATGTTATTTCTTAACCAGTTTAACAGTGAAAAAATATACAGGGTGTTCCATTCAAAATTTCCAAAAATAAATAAATAAATTAAAAATGCACAGCCCTGGAAAAAATAAAATTATATCTGTAATCTGCATAAAAAGTTGCTGTAGAAATGTTTTTAGAATTAAAAATATTTAAAAATAAAAAAGTTATAAAGGATTAAAGAAAACGCAAGAAATTAGGAAACACGCTGTAACGAGTAAACGACGCAAGATAGCGAATTGCGGTTTTCACTAGTAAATTTGGCTTGAAATTTGAGCCTCGCAAATGAGGGTCAGTTTGATGAGTTTCCTATTAAAAGCGTCGAATTTGGCCCACCCTATACATATGTAAATGTATGTTAATTACAATTGAGGCATTCTCCTGAATAAAGGCCCATAGACAAAATGTTGTTTTCAAGAAAAAGCCAAGTGAAATTTTGTAAACATATCATTTTATATTGAAGGGATGTCAGAGAAACGTCAACAAAATTTCAGGATTTGTAGTTTAAAACATGACGGTCTATTTAAAAAGATCTCCGGAAAAAAGGCCTATCGACCAATAGGCCCCTTTTTGGGGAATGCCTCAATTATTCTTGTAGCTTCTTGGTTAAAAATAAATAAATAAATAAAAAGAATAATAATAATAAGTAGTAATGGAAAAAAAAGGGATGTATACTTACCTTCAAATGGAAATTTCCTCGATCGTGTGGGATATCGCAATTTTTTATGGCAAAGTAGTAAATGATGGTTTTTCTTTTAGAAACGTCGCGTAAATGTAAAGTGTGATATGTCGTTGGATTTAGAATTAAAATATGAGTTTAGTAAGTTTAAAACCAAATTTTCTGCCTATTTAAATAAACAAAGTTGACAATAGTGCTGCAAAGACGAAACGTCGGATCTTAAATTTTTTGACATCTTTTTATAGAACAGAAAAAGTGGCAATGACAATTTGTATCTTTTTTAAATATATCTTCAAATAAACTAAGAAAAAAATAAAAACTTTTTCGCAAAATTTCGATTTATTTCCGAATAATTTTGAAACGGCAGCAAATATTTAAATTTTTGAAAAGAAATATTGCCAAGCATAAAATTGCACAACATTCTCCCAATTACACCATCCTATTATATCTTACGGTTTTCGAGATCCTAATGGTGGCCCTCGAATTTGTAACACCCTGTATAAGAAGTAAGAGTTATAATAATTAATAATTTTCGTATCCTATGAGAAATCGTTTGGAAATAAATATTTTAGGATTTTTCCCCTTCAATGAAATTTCTTGATTTCTAAAGATAAAAAAATTTGTAAATTGGAATTTTTAAAATAATGAAAATTTTGGTTATTTTGCAAAAAAAAATTTGCCACTCCAAAGTTATCGAAAAACTTTAAATTAATTTTTATCCCAAAAGCTAAAATTAATCTTTTAAATTAACATATTTTATCAATATATATTCTTTTATGCTATAATCATGACACTTCTAATATAGAATTATTATTAATATAATAATTAAATTATGATATGCATGTATTGTTATACATTTTGAGTATGGATGTATAAATGATTTATTTTATTATCAGTACGTGAGTCATTGGCTATTGATACCAAAGTTAATTTTATTTTAACTAAGATAAGGGTCAGAGTTATAAGTAAAGGATAATGGAAATCACAGACTTTTGTTGGTTTTAGTAATTTAATGGGGGTAAAAATATAAGGCGTATAGGGGCACACTTTATTAATGATGTTTGACCAATGTGACTTGATATACAGTATAGTGAGAACATTTTAACAGCGCAAATTCGGTATCCTTTGAAAATAATACAAAAAACATAAAAAAGGCCGCCTGCATCGGACTATTTTATAGAAAGAAACTTTGAAATTTTAATGGCTCATGCTGTGCATTTCAAAGTAGATACTCCAAACTACATGTACACGAAATTATAAAAGGTTTTGACGACCTCTATTGGGGTTATAAGACACTTGAAGATGTATTTTAAGTAAACATAAATATACATACAACATTTAATCTACTAAGTTTATTATTCGCCTCGTTTACTAAAAAAAGAAGTAAAATAATTTAAATAGTAAGAGCTATTGTTGTGTTTCCGATGCAGTCTCGCTACTGTTGTCAAAGATTTATTTACCTTTTTCTTTATCACTTTTTTACTTACAATTGCCTTGCTACTTTTTGCTACTGCTGAGGGTAAGGACAGATACAAGATTTTTTATAATTTACAAGGTTTTTATTTAAAAAAGTAAGATGTTTTGTCCTACACTGTATATCTTAAAAGATAAAAGCATTCTGATGAAAGGTATGAATTCTACAGAATCTACCCAACAAAACAGTGTTTTTTTATTTATTTTATACTTTAAAAAATAAAGAAAGTTGGGAAGATGTAACTCCATTACGCTTCTAAGAATAATTTAAAATTATTTTTCAGATTTGGATGGTCATATTTCCGAAACTAATTGAGATAGACACATTAAATGTGGTATTTTTTTAAAGCTTTTTCAAAGATTTTTTGGTGGTAATATAATATTCAGGGTATTCCATTTAAAAACATCATACCTATTGTCTTACCCTGTATATCATATGAGATAATAATCATCCGATTACTGTTTTAGTTTATTTTGTACAATAATAGATAATAATGTTAAGGGGTGTAAATTTATAATAACATATAATAAGTTTTAGGTTCCCAAAAACCATTTGTAATAATGTATAATATTTTTTTCAATATTTTTTCCAGTAAAGAGCACCTCATTTTAAGTTAGATTGGTAAGTTTCAGAATTTTGACCAAAAAATTAATTTCTATCCCATAGTGCGATAGCCAGCTGCATCAACCGGCAAATCATAAAAGAAATATAGCAAAGGCGGCCGCGAAGACAAGCATGCCGATTTATTTGCTTTAAACTTTTTGTGTTTTTTGTCTTATTAAAGAGCACCGAATTTACATTTTTAAACTGTTTCTCTATATCTAGTAGCTTTACCAATAAACTTTGGGTGGTGATACTGCATTTCAAAATAGAAAAAAAAATAGTCCTTGGGCCAGGAATAAAATTGGCTTCATGATAAGAACACTTTTAGGGCAGTTCCTTTTGACGAGTCTACCACAAATATTTAAACCACCATATATGGAAGCGGTGCTTTAACCCAGCCTGTCAATGTCAAATATTTCGGATGTCGGATTGAGCGAACGCGTCACTTTTTTGTCAGACAAGTTTAACAGAATGATTTACATGCAGTTTTTAAACATTGTCCCAAAAATCGTAAGGGACTGTAACCCTTACCATTTTTGGCACAATGTTTAAAAATTGCAAATAAAACATTGTGGTAAACCTGTTCGTCAAAAAAGTGACGCATTCGCCCAGTCTGACACCCGAATTATTTGACTTTGACAATCGAGGTTAAAGCGCCGCTTCCATATATAAGCGCTATGAATATTCGTAATATACGCGTCAAAAGGAACGCCCCTAAAAATGTTTCAAAAGTGTTCTTATCATGAAGCAACGGCGGCGCGTCGGGGGAGGGGGACATTAACTAATATTGTATTCCCAGAGCAAAATATTAGAAATAATAATAATTAATTTTTGTATTCAGCTAATAATAAAAATAGATGAAAATATATAATAGCATTTTCGATTGGCAAAAATATACAGGGCGAGTTATAACTAAAAATATAAAACATGCCTGGGAGTTAACTACTTTTATTTTTAAAAATGGAACAAAATTATATAAGAAAATACTGTAGAGAATTGAATTTTATGTTAAAATTTAAAGTTAAAGCATGAGAGTAAAAAAATGTAATTGGTAATTTTTACATTACGCATTATAACTTAAAAAATGGACAGGAAGGGGCAAAACTTAACATAAAATTTAATAATTTTAAATATTTTTGTAAAATTCGCTGCCTCATGCCAAGTATTTTAAAAAACTGTTAAAACAGTGTAAAAAATTGTCATTTTTTTTACTTTAGTCCTTTTACTTTAAATTTTGACATAAAATTTAACTCTCTACAATATTTAGTTATACAATTTTGTCATAATTTTTAACACGCTTTTATTAACTTGGGTTGTATCTATCTATCTATCTATCTATCTATGTAACGGAATCTTTGAGCCTAATTTTTACCAACTCCCAGCGATTCAATTTCTTTGAAACTTTGCACACGTATCAAGGACCGATGACAATGCAATAATTTAAAAACAGTATCCCGTTATCCTGATTAGGACCGCCATCGCCAGGATAAATAAATTCCTTTACAGATCCTCTGTGTCCTAATACTACTCTTGACAAAATGGCGAAGGCATTTTTAGTGAATACACTGGAGCATTTATTTTTAAATATTTAACTTTAGTTAAAATTTGGTTTTTGTATTTCGTAAAACATTTCAATATCACATGACCGCAAAAAACTAATTGATATATCGAACTAAAAAGATGAAAAATAAATAATAGTTTAAAAAAACTAAAAAACACGCTTTTATATGCAACCGAACTAAAAATTAGAAAATAATTTTTCATTACAAAGAGTTTGTCACTTCAGAATAAAAGCGTGGGGTGCTTAATATATTAAATGTTATAATTATTCTATTTGCAAATATCTATGAGGGAAAGTTATGAAAAAATAGTAAAATGCACCCACGCTTTTACTCTGAAGTGACAAACTCTTTGTAATGAAAAATAATTTTCTAATTTTTAGTTCGGTTGCATATAAAAAGCGTGTTTTTTAGTTTTTACCTATTATTTATTAAAATAAAGGTACTTTACTTCTAGTCAGTGTTCCTGTTTGTAAATATAACTCCCTGTATATAACTAATCGGATAAAATTTTGTATTTATTAGTTTTGGACCCTGCGACCAGTTTTCCCACAAGAATGTTTAAAAATTTTAAAAATTTCGGTCCATTTGTCCTTTTGTAACGCCTATACTGGGACACACTGTATGTGTATATATCCATATGTTTTGTTTTTGTTTGTTAATATTTTAAATAAAATAAAATAAGAGTTGATTTGTTTTTTTGTTATTTAATTACATACTAAATCTGTCAGTAAATTATTTATGTACTTTGGTAGCTTTGGTCCGCTTCCATTTTCTTTTTCTTTGAGACCCCCCACTATTGCAAGGCACGCGCCGCCACTGTCTTGAAGTCCATTTTATTACTGGCCCAGATCTATAAGTAGTTCATTAGCTTAAAAATTTAGGAATTCTGAGTTGACTGTAAGAGGGTTAATATTTATTAAGTTCCTATTTTCCCTAAATATGTTATAATTCGATATATTTTATAGTAAATATATTTTTATGGATTTATTGTTTGATGTTGATTTTTAAGTAGAATGAAATAATATCAATATTTGTATAATGTTTTATCTAGATGTCAGATGACCCCTTTTAGAAAAAATAAGGTAATTGACTACGAGTGGATGGTGGTTTAAAAATGAAATCAGGGACAGAGTCCTTCGGATTGATAAACAACGCGTGTGGTGTATCACTTTATTGAAATCTGATATGCATATCTGGTATACATGATGCGATACACATTTTACCTACTTAATATATACAGGGTGATCAAACTTCAAAGCAAAGTCGGCACTATTGCTGATTTCTTTATTATTAGAGATACAAAGTAGAGTAAATTAGTGAAGTTGTAGTATTTTTCCGCTAATTAACGTGTTGCCAACAGAAAAACAATTGAACATCGGGTTTTCTATTTATTGCAAAAAGTGTACTTTTTTAAATGGAATACCCTGTATATTATATCACCATTTGAAACATCTATTAAATTTAATGGAAATATGGCCATCCAAAAAATAGAGGATATAATGTCCATTTTATCTATGACACAAACTTAGTGCTTATACCGTAGAGCTGAAGATATATTGGAAATTTAACATAATTTTCAGATTTGGATGATCACATTTTCAAAACTATGGAAAGGACATATTAAATGTGGCATTTTTAAAAACTTTAAAAAACTATTTAATGGTGATGCGTTATACAGGGTATTTTATTTAAAAAATGCCACTTTAGTATCAAATTCTTGAAGATGGCCATATTTCCGAAACTATTAGAAATTAATATTACATGTCGACTTGTTTTAAAGCTCTTTAATAGATCAATGTTTAATTCTGTGGTAAGATGGCAAAACACTTTTAGGAAAATGTTCAGGAGATATATAAAAAATCACAATCTCAGTACAATATTTAAGTTTTGCAACTAATTTTTTCATATTATTTTGCTCTCAAAACTCAAAAATAAATAAAAAGCAATTAAAACTTTAACTTTAAGGGGTTGTAACTCAAAAACCAATAAGTTGTACCTTTATATCATTAGGTAGAAATGTCTCTTTAAGGTTCATGATTTATTTTTGAATCACCCTGTATAAACGTATGTTGGTATTATTCAAAATTAAATTGACACTATTGCTAACTTGATTGCTATAGTGGTATTCTTTCGAGACATGATCGGTTCACTTATATCAGTTCTATCAGTTGCAAATGATTATGAGCATTTGATCACGTGACAGATGCCATTTAAAATATTAATAAACATTCAGAAAGAAGTTAGCTACATAAGTTTCAAAGAATGGGATTAGTTTGTTCACTGATCATGTCTCGATAGATTCGCGAATATTCGCATATTTTTGGATATTCGCATTCGCATTCCCAAGAAACGATGCGAATGTTTGTCGAATGTTTTTGATAAACTAAATGGAAATTATATATGGATTTGATGGATATGGATAATACAACTAATAAGATTTTAAATTTTTATTTACTTGTACAATTTAAACAACAAATTGATATGAAACAGTCAACTAAATTAGAAAAAAACTGTCCCCCTTGTTCTGGTAATCCAATTTCAATATAGACAAAATCACAAATAGTCAAAACATATAATTTCCATCCTCAATAAAAAAAAAAATATTATTTTAAATAATACTATACTTTGTGAAAAAGAAAGTTGAGAGGTTTAATCAAGTTAGATTATAAGAATATCTAGGTCTAATAAGTTTAGTTAAAATTTATTGTGTACAGTGCCGTATTAACCATTAGGCTAACTAGGCTACAGCCTAGGGCGCCATGAAAAAATAGGCGCCAGGCAGGGAAGCAATAGGCGCTAGACAGGGGATTTGGTCGGGTGGGAATTTTTGGTGACTGCTCTCTCTGTGAATAAGGTGCTTTGGAATAAAATAGGCGCGAAAAGGAGAGAATAACCTGTTTTTTGCTCTTCAAAAATTTTTTGGGTGAAAATAGGCGTTCCGGGAATTCTAGCCTAGGGCGCCTCAAACAGTTAATACGGCCCTGATTGTGTAAGATTTGTATATATGTAGCAGATTTTAACTACTATTTTTAAATAAAGGTTATCATTTTTTCACAAAAAAAATAAATAAAAAAATTCTTATACCTAACATGTGTATGATATTTTACGAGCGTTATATTTGAAAGTCAACATTGGCATTCGCGATTATTGGAGATGAATATTCGCATTCGTGAATTGATTTGTTACATCACTGGTATGTAAGACAGTCATGCCCAACTTCTTGTTTTGAAATTTAATGCCTAATCGAATAATTTCTTCCAATATTTTTCTACTAGGGGCTAACGTACCGGCCTCTCACTGCAGAGACCCGGGTTCAAATCTCGGAATCGTATATCGGCATTTTTAGTCGCTCGTCACCTAACAGTTGGCAATTGCAAAACCACTCCTGCGGTCCGGCCTTGTCGATCACCGGAGTAAAGCAGCGAGGAGCGCGATCATAACTTGGATGGGTGACCGGGCCGTTGTCGGTTTTGGGCAACGGCCATCCGGGTTATGGAATGAATGGTGTGTGAATGAGAAGGAGTAGGGGTCAGGGGACAATAAGTCTCAAGGCTGCAGTGCACCACCTAGGAAGGGCGACAGTTAAAACCTGGGTGGGATGACCCCGAAAGGGTGGTAAAACAAACAAAAACCACTGTGTAGTATTTTGCCAATTCTAGGTAGTAGTCAGTGGCGTTGCGTGACCAAAATTAAGCGTAGGTCAAGTAGTGTCCGCGAGGCCCCTTTAATGACAAAACATTTTTGAGGAGCAAAAATAAAGGTCCACCTTTCTTGCAAGGCCCCTTAGGCGTAGGTTATCCGCAAGGCCCTAGGAAAAAAATTAAAGAGCAAAAAAAAAGGCCTTTCCCATTTTTTATTCCTTTTTTAACAGGTTCTACAGGTTTGCAGGGCCCCTCATCTACAATTTCGGCCCTCAAGACCGTCCGCATCTTTCATTTCGGTATTTTTCCTACATCACATTCCATACCTTCACCTTGCCGCGAGGTCCCTACAGGACGCGAGGCCGTAGGCGACCGCCTACGCTAGCTAGGCTACTGGTAGTAGTTATTTAGGAATTACGTCCGTCGTGGCACTACCGCGTTGTCTAAAAAGGTGATGTGAAATGCAAACACTGCATGTTTCAGTGCTTGGATAACGGTTGCAGAACAGGGTAAAAGATGGGTTAAACATCCAATAACCCGGCATTCACGGTACTGTGGTATTTATTCATAGGCTTATGCCTGCGTGAGATGTCAGAAAGATAAAAATTAATAATAAAGGATTATTTATTTGTTTTAAGGATGGAACAGAAGACGTCGCTGGCCTTACGAAGGGAAACAGGGATTTTAATCAGTTTATCCTGTTTTTTCCAGCTATGTGTGACATGACAGCTACCTCAATTATGTATATTGGTCTCAATTTGACTTATGCATCCAGTTTCCAAATGTTAAGAGGTAGGAAATATCTTTACTTTTAATCTTGTCTGCTGTATCTGTATGTTTAAAAATGGACGTCATACTGCTATTTTTTAAAGTCTTACAACAAATATTTATTTTGGAGCTATTCTAGTTTGACCCAGACCAAACTAGAAAAGCATGAAAGTGGAGATTTCATGTAATATATTAATTGATTTGATAAATAGTCCCTGGGTCAGTAATGAGATGGACTCAGAGTTGGGTCGAATACTGAAAATCCGTATTCGAATACGAATACGAATACCGGAAAAAAGTATTCGATTACCGAATATTTAAATACTTGGAAGAAAAACGTATTCGAATACTCGGTATTCCCGAACACCTCGCTTCAGTATTCAAATACTGGAAAAAAAATCGAATCTACAAACGAAAATAAAAACCCAACACCGAAAAATTTTTAAGTGCAAAAAAATCCTTACCTGAGTTTTTCTACTTTATTTTGTTCCTTTTTTCCTACTTTTTAGTATTCTACTCATGGCAATTTTGGTATTCGATTACTGCTTACACATTCCGGTATTCGAATACTCGGAACGCCGATATTCGAATACTCAAAAAAGTATTCGTCGAATACTTCAAAAGTATTCGAATACAGAATACCGAATGCCAAACACACAAATGTATTCGAATACCGGCAAAATGTCTTCTGAATAATATTCAGAATACTGAGTATTCGAATACGACCCAACTCTGGAATTACTTCATAATAAAACACTTTTAAAACCCTTATAGGGGGTTCCTTTTAACGAGTCTACCACAGATATGCTTACCGTCATATATGGAAGCGGTGCTTTAACCCAGCCTGTCAATGTCAAATGTTTGGTGTGTCGGACTGGGCAAACGCGTCCCTTTTTTGTCGGACAAGTTTACCACAATGTTTTACATGCAATTTTTAAACATTTTTTAGGGGTTACAGCAAAGACAATTATTGTAGTTTCACAATAGACTCCTAAAACAATGCTAAATTTTGGTCATCAGTTTGGACGCTGGCTTGACTGAATTTATGAAGCGGCAAATTATACGTACTGTTTACGTGTGTACTCAATGAATACCCGCTTCATTAATTCCACAAAGCGAGCGTCCAAGCTGATGACCAAAGATTAGCATTGTTCTGGGTGTCTATAGTGAAACTACAATTGTCTTTGGTTACTGTCATGAAACCATAGGATTCAAACACATGTTTTAGGTATCGGTCTAGGCGGATTTCGTAACTGTTATCCTTACGTCCTACAAAAAAAATGGCGCGTTCGCCCAGTCCGACACCGAAAACATTTGAGATTGTCAGGCTGGGTTAAAGCGCCGCTTTCATATATGGCGGGATAAATATTCGTGGTAGACTCGTCAAAAGGAACCCCTTAAAAAAGGTTTAAAAGTGTTCTTATTATGAAGTCCATTTCACTACTGGCCCAGGGACTAAAAGAGTGACTCTCAATAAAAAAAAGTAAACTAAAGGTATAAAGTGACTTATGCTAAAAGGCAAAATTGTATTTATTACTAAAAAAAAACTAAAAATTTTAAAATAAAATGTTTCATAATACAAAGTGTCCCAACTTTATTTATTTACGAAATATCTTCGTCCCGGTAGCTAGCATTTTTCCATTCCCCATATGGTTTGCGCTACATAGTGCGTTAATCGCATAGAAATTGTTAAATCTTATCTGACATTGCGTTTTCTATTAGGTTAGTTATTTTAGTAAATGTGCGATGGAGGTTTATTTAAGGAATAATAAAAAAAATAATTTACTAACTAGAACTAACAATGACACCCACCTATACTCTGTCTTTGGTTTTCGGTGTTTTGTTACTTGATATTACTCGAATATTATCTACCGAAGACAGAGTATATGTTGGGGGTCATGGTTAGTTCTGGTTAGTTAAATCCATTTTTTAAATAATTAAACCTGAGACTAATACACATTTAATTTATTATTTCGCGGCATTTTATTCGACCACATAAAAGAGATATATATATATATATATATATATATATATATATATATATATATATATATAACGCTCACAGCATACTATCTACCTAATTTAAATTTTTGGGTCGAACAAAAACAGCGCCCAAAATGTTCGCTAACCTAATAGGAAACGCAGTGTCAGATGTGATTTAGCAATTTCTATGCGATTAACGCACCATGTAGCGCAAACCATATAGGGTACGGAAAAATGCGCCCTGGTACAAGATCCAAAAGAAACTTAAAATAAAAAGATGTTTTGTTTGGATACACTTATTTTATTCGCAGTATTAGGGAATATACAAGGTCTCAAAAACAAAATTTTTATTGACAAGTAGGTTTTTTTTTAATGGAACACTCTGTATATTTTAACAAAATTTGACTTTTGAATTCACATTCAAAATGTATAATACCCTTATTTCAATTATTGCTGGTTTTTGATATCCACAGCATGTCAATGTACTCATTAAAGGTAAAAAGTGAAGGGAGAAAATATTTTGTTCTAAATATTTTAAAATAGTGTCACTACCAGAGTGACAAATAATATGATAAAATGTAAATATTTACATTTTATTGTAAAAACTACTAATAGGTAGATCAGCAATTTAGTTTACTTTTGATACATATTTGCTTACTGGCCCTAGATACCAACAATACGGTAATTATAAATGATTTTTAGGTTAAGTATATAAATATTTATCTAAAATAAACGAAATAGGTGGCTTACCTATGAGTATTTCTTACAATGGAATGTAAATATTGACATGTTTTCATAATATTACTTTCTTACTTCACTTTTCACCTCTAATGAGTACAGGGTATTTCATTTAAGAGGAAAAATGGCACATTTTTTTACTTTCCCCATATAAAAAAATAATAATAAGATTGCCAATCGATGTATCTTAGCTCGGAGAATTTAAAAATCGTATTAAAAATCAATTGCATGAAAAACAAGCGACTTACGCCATAAATGTTGTATTTTTAAATGAAACACAATATTCATTATTATATTTTTGAATTCTATGGTCAATTCTAAGTGTTTATATTGAGGGTGCTACATGTTTATTTTTTACTGTTTTTGAGTTATTGACGCTTAAGAGTTCATATTTTTTGGCTTATTTACTAAAATATCTCAATATGAAATACAGGTAATGCAGGTGATTACCTGATACTTCAAGTCATTTTTTTATTTCTTTGAAAATTATCAATGTATCTTCTTTTTGCTTCACTGGCATTTTTTCCACACTTGTAATATAGCGTTAATATCTGTAGTTTTTCATCGAACGAATGATTAATTTTAAAAAACTGGTAATAAAATCCACCAATTACAAATTTTAATGACTTTGAAGTATTAGGTAAACACCTGTATTACCTTTATTGTGTATGATATATTTAATTAAACAATATTAGCCGAAAATATGACTCTTTAACGTCGGTAACCCAAAAACAGTTAAAGACCGACATATAGTACCTTTAATAAATACTTGAATTGAGCAAAGAATTCCCAAATATGATTATTATAAATATCGTGTTTCACTTAAAAATGCAAGATTGATGGCGTATTTCTTTTGTATTTTATGCAATTGTTTTTTAATACAATTTTTTAATTTCCCGAGCTAAAATACATTGATTGGCTATCTTGAATTTATTTAAAAATATGGGGAAACTCAAGAAATGTGCCATTTTTCCTCTTAAATGGAATACCCTGTACATTGACATGCTGCTAATATCTCATAAACCAGCAATAATTTAACTCTATTGTCTATTGCCACACTCCACGGATATCCGTGGATTGAGTATAAGACATTTTAAATTTCAGTTGGCAACTGGTTTTGGTTAGTTTTGATTACTTTTAGTTAATTCTGGTAAGCTTCTACATCTACAGCAACAACTTTATTTATATTTTTTTAACAATCAAAGATAAAACTCGGTTTGTATATCTGTGACAACAATTTATTCAAGTCACGGAAAATTTTAAGCCATCTAAGGCTATATGAGAATTACAGGCACGGATATCCATGGAGTGTGGCTTTACTGCCTTTTCATATTAGCGAAAGACGGAAATACGGGCGACGGAAACGCAATCGGATTGTATGGAGTCAAATGAAACCTTTCATACGCAGAGAACGCGGAAAGTCGGCAAACTTAAAGGCTTCGTATAATTTTGTATCTCTCTGTCCGTCAAAACCGGCTTAGTGTGTAAAGGCGTTTAGTAGTACCGTTTACATAAAGTGTAATATACATTTTTGATGTTACAATTCAATAAAGATTCAAAATATAGTGTGTCTCTGGATAGGTGTTACAAGAGGACAAATGGACCAAAAATTGTGGAATTTTTAATCGTCCTTTTGGGAAAACTGGTCGCATGGCCGAACTAATAAATATAAATTTTTTCTCCGATTGGTAATATACAGGGCGACTAAAAATATAAAAGAGGTCCAAGGGTAAAATACCTTTATTTTAAAAGATAGGACAAAATTGTATGAGTAAAAAATGTTTTAGAGAATTAAATTGTATGTCAAAATTTAAACTTACACTAGCAGGAATTAAAGTAAAAAAATATTTTTGTCAATTTTTTGCATTATGCATTACCAGTTTTTAAAATACTGGGCTTAAAGGAACGAAAGTTAAAAAATATATTTCAAATTATTTAATTTTTTTAATTTTGTTCCTTTTGCCATTGTTTAAGTTGTTATGAGTAATGTAAAAAATTGACAATAACATTATTTTTTATTCTGATTTATTACAATTCTATTACAACAATATCTTACAATTTTTTTCATATGTTTAGGTATACTCACCCTGTATAATACCAATTTGAATAAAATTTTGTATTTATTAGTTTCGGACCATGGGACCAGTTTAATAAAATTTCGTTTTAAAATTTAAAAATGTTTGGTCCATTTGTCCTCTGTAACACCTATCCTGGGACAAACTGTAAACACAAGCGTCTAGAGTTCCGCCACCGGCTTTTTCCGTCCGACCAATTAACGAACACTAAAATTCATGTGATGCATAAAACGTCCTTGGAACTTGAATTAAAAAATATTTCGTTTTATTTGAAAGAAAACATTATTTAAACATATTTTTATTTAAAAGTTGGTCCAGTATATTTTAACCAAACTTAAAAATATTAAATTATCATCCAAAGACTATATTAAAAACCACCGGAACCGGTAACTTGATTGGTTGAAGGCGCCACAGGTAGGGATGGCAACGGTATATCGATTATTTTCAAATATCGATATCGAATATTTTGATATTTGTGGTAAATAAGACAAAAAACTAAAGTATCAAGGTAATTTTTAGTATTATGCCAAATTTATTTACCCTCTACCTGTTAAGAAAAAAACATGTGATATAAGATAATTTATCAATTTTTTTTCTCTTAAATATCGATATATTGCTCTTCGATATATTGAATAATCAATATTAGCCCAAACGATATTTATCGATATCGATATATCGGTGTTTTTTTTTTTAATTTGACATCCCTAGCCACAGGCTGCCATGCAAAAGTGTCACATTGAGGGGATCATGGTTAGTTCTGGGGTAGTAATTTTTTTAATTCCTTAATAAAGCGAATAAAAAGAAGTGACATTTTTGACCGCCTGTGGCGCTTTCAACCAATCACTGCTTTTATACTGTAGTCTATATATGGATGATAATTCAATATTTTTAAGTTTAGTTAAAATACTGGCCCCGGTTTTAAATAAAAAATATATTTAAATAATGTTTTTTTCTGTTATAAAACGAGATCTTTTGTGTAATTCAAGTTTCAAGGACGTTTTATGCATAACGTGACTTTTAGTGTTTGTTGATTGGTCGAACGAAAAAGTCGGTGGCCGAACTCTAGACGCTTGTAAAATATACAGGTTGCTCCAATAAAAAAACCAGTCGACAATGAAAATTTTGTTTTTTGTATATTCGCAAAGATTATCAATAAAATATAAGTGTATTTAAAAATATATATTTTATTTTAAGTTTCTTCTTGTAGTAATTTTGTTGTCACCCGGTATATGGGTCAATGAACTTTTTTTGTCCCAGTTTTAAAATTTTCATATTTTTATGATTTTTTTTCTGTTATATTTATTTACTTTAAATAATGGGTCATAACTTTATTAACTGTAATCTGCACTGAGCAGAGCACTTTAAATCAGTTTTAAGAATAAAACCAGAAAAATCCTCATTAGGTACGTCTCATGTACACAAAGTTCGAAACCAAAACAACCAGGATCAAACTGCACATAGTCACTACCAACAGAGCTAACTAACTTGTCAACCATTAAGCCATATTACCATATCCCAAGCATAATTAACTTGTCGTACGAACAACAATTCAGTTATCCAAGTGACTGATTTTTCAAGAGACTGGTTGTCCAACGGACATATCTAAAAACTTTAAAAATTTTAAACTGTCTGATAGAATATAGTTAATTTTGTGTTTTTTTTTTTGCTTACAGTAAAATTTAGATCAATACTATCCAAAACACCATAATTTATTAATACCTTTCTTCACTTATTTAAGTGACTGGTTTTCCAAGAGACTGGTTATCCGACGGACATTTTTGCATTTTTGAAACCTTGAACTGTCTGATAAAATATTTTTATTTTTGGCAGTTTTTTCAGCTCACAGTAATATTTAAATCAAATACGATCTTAAGCACCATAACTTATTTAAAAATGGTAATTACTTACGTATTTCTGCTGGTTGTCCGACGGACACATATTAAAGCCAACCACTTTTGGCAAAACTTGGTCAACTGAGGCCGCAGTTATGATAAAAAAAGATGAATGGTCGTAATTATTTACCAAGAATACCGACTTACCGACAGTGTACCAAAATACGCCATTTATATTTTGATTTTAAAAATATCGTGGTTGTCCGACGGACATACTATGTGACGGAATTTTTCTGGAAGCAAATATATATTTTAAAAAATGCCAAACTAAACAATTTAATAAAAAAATAGCATAACTTTTCCTAATAAGTAGTAGCGCTTTTTAGTAATATGAAGTTATAGATACTATTGTTGCAATAGGACTAACAGTACACCTATAAAACACGTCACCTTAAATCACTTAAAGAACTTTTAAAAAAGCCATAAGTTGAAGAAATAATAACAACTGTTATTAGTTAATTATTTGTTTTAATTGAAATTAATAAAAAAGTCACCAAAAAACACATTTTGCTCTGGGATAAATAAAAGTTGATTCACCCATATACAAATTTGATAATATTGTTTTTATATCATATGATTTTATTATTATATTGATTTTCAGGATCTGTAATTGTATTTGTGGGGCCTTCTCAGTGTGGGATTTTTACATAGGACATTGTCGAAGAGGGAATGGGCTGGAATAGCATTTCTTATTGGTGGTAAGTTAAATAATGCAGTGTACAGTATGTTCACTAATTAATAGACCTTTTATCATACGAAGAGCGCAAGCGCAGTCGCCATATTGAAATGGCGGTAATTTAAAAATTTCCTACTGTTTTTATCAACAATGAGTAGGCAAGGAATATTATCTTTACAAACAAATAAAATACTGGAAAAAACAATCGATGGTGCTTCACTAATTTATGATTCAGTTGAAGCTTAGTGGGAATTCAAATTAAGGAGCACAATGTTGCAATTCGGTCAAACTGCTGATATAAATGGGTATCTAGATTCAATTTGACAAAAAATATTTACATAAATTACCTGATTAGTTATTAAATTTTACGAAAAATATACGGCATCATTGTCTGACAACCTAAATAACACAAAGCAGGATAACAGTCAGTGTTTCGAGAAACTTTATATATAGCCATAAAGCGTAAGTTCTTCGTTATTTAGACTTGAACTGCAGATAAACTAAATCTGACTTCGCACGTCTTGCTTCTTTGCTGAATTTTTAACGAAATCCATGATCAACCACTTAAACGCTTAACACTAGTTGTAGACTAACTATTTTCTTATTTTTTTATTACATTCATCCCATAAATCAAAAAATTCTTTAAAAAATAGAATATTAACTGCAACAACAGAAAGCAAAACTTGATAATGAAATGTCAAATACTCTAAATTTGCAAATGCAACGTTGCCAAATCGCTTAATTTTAGTTTTCAATAATTGTGAACAGTTAAAAAGGTGGCTAAAATGTCATGGGCGTCCGCAATATAAGAAAAAATGTGAGCTAATTGAGAGGTTAGGCGTCACCATTTATTTAGTCGTTACAAAAAGTGAAAATAATATTTATCATTTTATTTGGATTAATAATGCTAATTCAATTGTAATAATTGATAATATATTTTAAGTAGTACTTATCGGAGTAATTTATTTAAATTTATTTACCCATAATTCACATTTTGCACATGATTTAATACCTAATTTGCTTGATGATTTAGTATTTTTTTTCAATATTCTAGGCAAGGTTTTGGAAAAATAAAATAGTTGGTACGGTATGTTTTGGTTTGGAATGATTTATTCCGTGTATGACTTTTACATATTCCATAACAACACCCCTCTAGTGTTCCTTTTTGTACGGACTACATAATTTTAATGAATTATAAATATCTTTTCCAGTTGGTTTTAGTTACTACTTTTTTGGTTTTTTCTATTTGCTAATGTCAATTAACTTATTTCAATATCTTTTCACGGTCAGCGGGCACTTTAGTATAGTTATTTACATGGTATGGTACACAGAGAAACCAGATTTCCTATGTCGAAATATTAATATTTAACTCAAACTAACCAAATTTAAAAGTTTTGTAATGAGAAGATGGATTATAAGACAAAAACGTTTGTTATTTACCGATAGGAACTCATAAATTTTAGCCTAATTGAACCTTTATTTTTGTAATTAAAGGACGCATAAATTTAGGTTTTTATTTTAAATAATTTAAATAAATGTATTTAAATATACATAAAGAACAACAAATACAAAGTCTCACATTGGTTGATGTATTCACTTGCTTTCTATTACTTCCAGTTTAACCGGAAATGACTACTACTTTCAAATTTTAAGTTGCACCACCGGTATATTTTATCTTATTTCGATAGAATATCACATTCTGAATACAATGACACCTTACATGTCATTTTTTGACACTTATGCTGTCAAAAATTTAATTTTTTAATTTTCAATCAAGAGTGCAATGATTAAGCAAAAACGGTTTATTTTAAGTCAAGTAGCCATGGAGAAATAAAATTAATCCTCTTTTGTTTTTACTACCTCTCAGGAGTGGTGTCAAAGTACTAAATTATTTGGAAAAAATGCTCTTTTAAGAAATGCAAACTAGGCACTCTCGTTCCATTTAAAAAATGGAGTTATGACCATAAATAGGATTTTGCCAACTTTAAGGAAAGGCGCGCACTGAAATGGGAAGTGACGTGGCGGCCAGATGGAGAGTCAGTGTCAAGTGGTATCTCGCGTGAATAAATAATTAAAAAAGAGTTGCGGTGGAATGATGTAAGGCGAGTGTGTAACGTTAGTTGGATACCACTAGTCTCCAAAATGTTTAATTTTCGAAGACTTAAAGTTTTCATCTGCCACTAGCTCACCACCTTGCCGCCACCTGACGTGCTTATCACTTCACGTAGCCCTCTTGCCTAAAGACGATTAATTTTATTTATTCATGACTACTTGACCGTTTTAGCTTAATCATTGCACTCTAGGATTTAAAAAATTGACAGCAGGAGTGTCAAAAATTACATGAGGTGTCAAGGTATTCAGAATGTAATATGTTATCGAAATAAGATAAAAGTATTCTGGCGGTGCTATTTAAAATTTGAAATTAGCAGTCTTTTTTGATTAAAACCGGAAATATTAAAAAAGGGAGCAAATAGATTTACTCAATCCACACTTATGTCAAATAACGATATACCAAATTTCAACTTTTTGTTATACAAAGATAAAAAAGTTATAGGGGGACACCTGTGAGAAACAATCTCCGGTATATGATATTTTATATAAAAAAATTAAAGGTACTAGGGATGTTTGCAACCGTAAACTCAGTTTGATCTAATCGGTATACGGGGTAAGTTGGAAAAGTTTTTTTATTTTTTAACAGAAGGTACTGTTTTAAATTATGCCATAACTTTTAATTCCAAACAAGTTTCCATCATAATATTTTGTCTTAAGTTAAAAAAAAAGGTAGTCTCTTATGCTACCCTTGTAGAATATGCATCTACCTCGTATATGCTAGGATTAATACAAACTTTGATCGGGTATTTGGGGACTTTAGGCATATGCAGAGATTTTTATCAAAAAAACAATTTTTTGAAAAGTAAGAAAGTTGTCCATATGGTTCAACAAATCTGATTGCACAATCTCGATTTTAATTTTTTTGTAAATCATGGCTAACTTGATTTATTATCGAGAAACAGAGTGCTTTTTAAATTTTGTCCATTTGGCCAGGCACTTGTAACTCGCTTGATATTAGAGATAGAAAGAAAATCATAAATAGATAAGTTTTAGAGATTTTTACTTGGTTCCGCAAAGAGTCAAATAAAACTTTTATTAAAGTTATATCACGTATTAGGAGTTTTCATGCATTGGTGCCAAAGCATATGAAACGAATAGGCCTTCAAAATGAAGAACATTGCGAATGTGGTGAACTAGGAGCCCTAAGAGCATTATATCTTAACCTGCCCCAGATTCAAAACTCATAGAGATACATTGTTTACAAATATAATATCTCACATAGAGCTTCCTTGTAATTTAAATACACTTATATCAAAAAATAATGTAGATGTTTATAAAAGTATATACCAATTTATAATTAAATCAAAACTTAAATTGTAAGAGAGTCAACAATTGTTTATTATGTATATATAAAAAAACAGAATAAAGATAATAATAATAATAATAATAATAATAATAAAAAATTATTAAAAAAAACAAACTTGGTAATTAAAAAAAAATACTCAAAATAAAAGCAATATATTTATGTAAGAAAAAAAAATACTTGAAAGTTAAAAAAAAATAACAAAAAAATCAAGTAGAAAAAAAAACGTTTAAAAAAATAAATGTTGGATAAAATAAAGAAATAAAAAGAATAAAATAATAAATTACAAAATATTATAATGTTAGAAAATAAATTTTAGACCAAAGTTGTGTAATGAATTTTAACAATATCTATGTTAAGCACAGAAAATACGGAAAAATGGATAAATTATTGACAAAGAAAGAGAAATGCTGGCTATTTGGTTTCGTATATTTTATCATTAGTTGAAAGATCTCCTTAGGAGCTATAAGAAAGACAACATTTGATATATCTATTTTTAATAGTTTCGGAAACATGGCTATCATCAGGATTTTTTTAACGAAACACCCTGTATATTATATTAGCGTTGCATAGATTTTTTAAAGAGGTTTAATAAAATTCCACATTTGATATATTTATCTCTTATAGTTTTTCAGAAATATGTCCATATAATATGTAAATCTAAAAAAATAGTAGATATTCGCACTAAAAATTGAGAAGCTTATATTTCCGAAACTGTTGTTTATTTTAAATGTGGTAAATCCCTAAAGGTCTTGAAAATTCCTTTTTAATAGTGATAAAATACACAGGGAGTTTTATTTAAAAATGCCATTTTATTATCGAACCCCTGACGATGGCTATATTTCAGAAACTATGACAAATTGAATATATCAAATGTGGTATTTTTTACGGCTTTTAAGGTGACCTTTCTATTGGTGATAAAATACACAGGTGTGTTTTATATAATAAACCCCAACTTTGTGTTATAACTTTAAAATAAAAGTCAATGGACATAATTCAGGTACGCGACTGAATTCTACGTAAAAGTCCCTAAAACTTTTCTTATTACATTTTTTTCTTTAATATCTATCTATAAAAACACTTTGTATCTCCAAAACGAATCAAGTTAGTTATGCCATCAGATTTGTTCTAGCTCTTTTGGTTTTCGCTATACCCTGCAAGGTCAACGAAAAGGCGCCACCCTGTAATATTATGTGTTAAAATAATTTGATCAAATTGTACAATTGTTATATCTATTACTGCCTGGCTTGGCGCTTAAAAGATGATCCTGACTGGATTTTATTCATTTCAGGTTTGGCATTGGTTGGTGTCGCCGATTTCGTTTCAAAAGACAACAGTGACGACCATAACCCTAACGACATAATAACAGGTGATCTTTTGATAATCATAGCCCAGGTGATTCAGGCTGTGCAGATGGTTGTTGAAGAAAAATACGTTGCTGGGCTAGACGTGCCTTCCTTGCAAGCTGTTGGATGGGAAGGTGAGTAAAAGTCGATTCTAACTATACATCCTGTTTACCGCTCATGCCCTTTGTATATACCGTTCCCGACACGTCAAATATGCGTGGCTGCCAATCTTAAACCTGACACTTCGGGAATGGTCGGTAAATGGAACGTGACAGATATAGGAGGTGAACGGGACTCACTGACGTACAGCTCTTGAATATGAGATCAGATCTCATGACCGTGATCTACAACTTCGAAAAACTAAAGTCAGCTACAATCCTGACATATGAACAATGGGAACACCTCCATTATTGGGCAGGGGCTTGGTTTGGTGTACTGATAGCTCTAAGATGGATGATAGAGTGACTACTGGTGGCTTGGGAGGCAAGCCACAGTATACCAGACAGAAATATGTCCTTTTCTAGCATGTGACCTGGAGAATCATCTAAAAGTTTCAACGGTGAAGAGCGAGTATTTGTACTGTCTAAACAGGTGATGAAAACAACAATAAGCAGATGGTCTTAACACCAATATCTTAAGCCATATTTTCTTGCTAACCGTATGCGTCGGAGTGGTCCAAACCGTATTTTAAAATGACGATATAAACATGGGAATCATAAAAATGTAGATTTTTAAACCGTTGCGTCATAGCCCAATAAACTTTTAGGTTATGATTATGATTTATATTTTTAAGGTGAATATGTACTTTAGTTTCCACCGAATTTTTTTTTCACTTGCCATTTACATGCATGTTAAAAGTTTTCAAAAAATGACCGACACAAAGTTCTTAATAAGTTCAATGCATAAGCCCGCCCCACAAAGATAACTATATTGGTTTTAAATCATTGTCTGCGATGTACATATTCAAACACGGTTAGATACGTGACGTATATGACTTCACCGTTTAGCAAGAAAATTAAATGTTTTGAACCGTATTAACCACAAAAAATTACTTTGATCATTGGCATATATACAGAACCTAGCCAATGAAATGCGAAGGACTCTTTGTTCGACCTAGGAACAGTGCGGACGTCGCGTAGGGAGTTACATAATTTTCCCTGGTATGGCGGTTAAGAGGAACTGTACGGGTGTTTTTACCTTCGGGGATCGAGTAAAGATTCGCGCTAAATTGATGGCTTCTTTTTCTGGGGCTAAAGGCTGTAAACGAAGATTCAGATAAGCTGATGGTATCCTGTTTGGTAGTAAACACGAGGTATTTCTCAAATGGCGGGAAACAGACGGGCGTGCCATGGGAACTGTCAGTAGTAACAGTGAGGGTTATACGTAACACCAGTAGCAGTTCTTGGTTTGACAGCTGTCAATGTTTGCATTGCATCGATTTATGGAATATTTTTCTCTTTTTTAATTTCTGGGAGCTACGAGCTTGATTATCCAGATTTTCCGTCGACGAAGCCCTGGAAAGCATAGTCTGGAAGGGGAGAGCTGGTGAATTGGACCTGAAGGAACCAGAACCAAGAACAAAGAATAAAATAGGCATGCAAAGGAGTCACTAGACGATCATTCCAAAAAAATTACAACTGTGGTCCTCCAACTCGGGCGTACTCAGTTAGGGAAAGTAGTGGAACTTGTGACAGGGCGCTGTGGTTTAAGAAAACACTTTCAAAAATGGGCATTTACAATGGTCCAATATCATGCAGGCTCTGAGGGTAAGGGGAAGAAACAGCGTCACACATAATATACAACTGCAATGCATATACAGAGTGTTCCAAATTCAAGGGGCACCATTAAGATCTAGGATAAGTAAGAGATACAGGGTTGGTTAAATTGGGAAAAAGTTGCGCATTTTTATGGTTAGCAATATTCAGTTTTAAAAATTTAAAAACTTGCAGCCGTTCCGAAATTATTCGGAAAAAACTATTTTTTCTCAGTTAATTTCAAGTGATATTTTAAAACAAACGACACATTATCGTTGCCACTTTTTTCTGTTCTATAAAATAATGTCACTAAATTTAAGATCCGACGCTTCGTCTTTAAGCCACCATCATCAACTTTTTTAATTTTGCGGAATATTTGGTTTTAAACCTAATAAATTAGTATTTTAATTCAAAATCCAACGATATATTACACTATACATTTATGCGACGTTTCGAACCAAACAACCATCATTTTAAAGTAAGGATGGATCCATTTTTTTATCACTGCTTATTATTATTATTTTTATTTATTTATTTATTTATTTATTTATTTATTTATTAATTTATTTATTTATTTATTCAGCCTTAAATCAACAACCAAAAATGCCTCATTTTTTGATACAGGCTATGACAGAAACATATTGGAAATGGGGTTTTATGTTTTTATTTTTTTCAATCGGATCTTTGATGAATAAAGAGAAAAATTTAGTTGAATTGTTTATTTTATATAATTTTGTTCACTAATATTTACAAGTAGGTTATTTATTACTAATGATACTTCTGAAACAAGTTCAAGGGTAGGAACTATGTTGTTTCCTGATTATTTTTTTGTATTTAACTAGTTAATTTAATCAAGGGTCTTATTTATCTCGTTTTAAAATATCAAGTGTAGAGTTTAGAAAACTTAATTGTAATAATGATTTAATTTAATTTTAATTTTTTTTATAACATAATAACTTTGGTGACTATGTAGTTTATCTTTGTTATTAATTTCTTATCATTTGGAACAAAAAGTAGAAATTTAATTAGTAAGTGGGTTATGATATTAATATATAATCAGTCAGTAGCAAAAATTTTTTATTATATTTATGTTTCTGCTGCTACAACATGCAACAACATACTGGGTATTTATACAGGGTGTTACAAACTGAAAAAAAACAGTTTTTATTAATATTTTAAATATTCTTTATTCAATTTTATCCAAATTTGATTTCTTGATATCTCGTCCGACGCTTGGTTGTCGCGAGCGTAAAGAAGTTTACTTACAGAGCCTCGTAGCTCTTAAAAACCCTACCAAAAACTTCTTAAAAATACTTTGTATTATTAAAAATAAAGGAGATACGTTAAAGTGTCTAAGTGCACCTCCATTACGTTCTCCCGCAATCTGAACCAAATAATGTACGGATATCATATAGGAAATACTCTGTTAAACAGAGTTTCTAGTATAAGAGACTTGGGAGTTATCTTTGACACCAAACTGATTTTTGACTTTCATGTGGAATCTGTTATTAATTCTTCTTCTAAGATGTTGGGATACGTCACAAGGAAATGTAAAAGTTTTAAGAATGCTAAACCAATCATCTGCTTGTACAACCGTTTTGTTCTTAGTAAGTTAAATTTTGGTAGTGTTGTTTGGAATCCGCAGCAAATTACATATATTGACCGATTAGAACGAATTAAAAATACATTTTTAAAATATTTTTCCTTTAAACAAAATTTTTTAATTCCAAATTGTGATGTTTCCCAAGCTCGGGTTCATTTTCATCTGATGTCCCTGGCTGATAGAAGAGCCATTTCCTATGTGCTATTTTTATTTAAAAATTTTAATAACATTATACAAAGCCCAGAAATTCTTCAACAAATCTACATCAACATCCCTCAAAGATCTCTTAGAACAAATGAATTGTTTCATTTGCCATTTTGGCGCACATACTCTGCTCAAAATTCTCCTCTCTGTCGCATAGTAAGGCAGAGCAATAGCTTTAGTAACAAGATCGACTTTTTCTTAATGTCATTAGCACAAACAAAAAATATTTTAAAAAACGTTTAATAATACATCACCTAACTTTCCTTGTACCTCTTGTAGGTGCTTGATTTATTAGTTTTTTTCTGAGGTTTATTTATTGTTGCATGACTAATTTTTAGACTTATTTTTAGTTTTTAAGTTAGTTTTTATCCTCAATTTTAAGTTAGTATTTATTATTAACTTATTAAAACTTTTCACATCTTTTATGTTATAACTATCCATACTTTATATCATATCTTAATTTAATTTTGTGGATACTCTAGTTGGTATTTTACCTGTTTGTGTCCCTTATGACCAAAATAAATAAATAAATAAATAAATAAATAAATAAAAACACTTCACATCACTTTTTTCTTCTTCACATAATAATCTACTTAAGATTTTGAAATTAGGTATTTTAAATTGGTTAAATTTCTTGGACGTATTATTAATAAATGTATAAAGGGAAGTAAATTAAAGCAGCATGGTCATATGGCTGGCTTTAAGGAGGTATTTGATAGTGGATGCCTTTACGCCGATCGAACGGAAACCCTCATATTTCCAATATCGTTTTTTACGTAGGCAACGGCCATAGCCGGAAAATTTTTCCCGGAGGTTTAAACAAAGTTTAACTTATTCTATGCTTTTAATATTCATTGATGAGGTTTGTCAAGTCAAAACTCTTGGTCTGAGCCGAAGGGCGGGGCTAGTTGAGCAATTTTCACTCTGATCGGTTATAGCTCCTTAAAAATAAGTCATAATGGCTTATAAGGCGTACTGATGGATTAGCAATTTATCCCTTATTAATAGTGTCCATAGTAATTTCTTTCTAATAAGTCGAATTTAGGAGCTACATCTATTTTAATGTAGATAGTCAAGTATGCCCAATGTACCCGATAGGTGAGGTAAGTTGAGCAAGGGTATGGGGCTAGAGGAGCACTTAGAAAGTATAGTCAAATCATGGCTTGAATGTTAGATACGTTTACAATAAAAATACATTTTGACAATTTTCTTTTTATATTTATAATCTTATAGTGACACAACAACAAATCTCATTATTAAAACGTACCTAGCTTATCTTAACTATTGAATTTAATACCTAACAATTCATCTTCGTTTTTTAAACTTTTTAGCAGTTTTATTTTGCTTCTCTTGTAATGCCTTCTGTATCTGTTAAAATTGCAGCTTTTCTCTATCTTCTGTTTGATTTGGCTAATTTTCTTGGACCAGCCTTTGGGTATGGTCGAACTATTTCAGAGAAAATTTATAAGTTAGATAGGTCAGCTCGTTTTTTTTGTTGCTTGTACAAAGTTCGGGTTGCAGCCTCTTTTAAATCTAGAGTCTAGTAGTCTTACTGTTATAAGTCCGTATCCTAAAAAATAAAAAACATTTTATACTTAAAACTATGGGGTTAGTTGGGCAACTGTAGCTCAACTAACCCCAACCTGAAATTTTAAAGCAAAAGTAAATTTATTAGAAAACCGGTTAGAATTATATCCAAAATCTTTATACATATTAAAACTGCAATAAATTTACTTAAGATTAACACTTACCTGATTGAGAACGGAATACATTTAACTATCACAGATAAAATTTTTCGGCTTATTTTTACTTTTTATCACAAAATAAACAATGCGCACGGATACTTTTCTCGATCACCGCGTCACCACTAGTGGTCGCACAATGAGTTCCCTCGCGCAACCCCTTCTTTATGTTATTTGATGCTTTCTCGTGCGGTGGATAGTTTTTGAGATATTTTAATTGCCCAACTTACCTCTATGCTCAACTAGACCCGCCCTTGCCTATTAGGCTGGCTGCAAACATCGGATTGCTGATCCGATTAGTCAGTCCGACTTGAAAATGTTGACGTTGTCATTGGTTGTGGCGGATCAAAAATCTGATGTTTGCGACCGGCCTTAATTAGTTATTTTGTTTCAGGTCTATTTGGATTTACGGTCTTGGGCCTTCTCCAAATTCCGTTTTACTACATCCGGGCTAACCCTCCAATAACATTACATAATGGCGACCGATTAGAAGATGCTATCGATGCTTTTGTCCAGATTGGTAACAGTGGTCGGTTGGCTACAGCAGTATTAGGTATGTACCTATTACCATTTCTTTATAAGTAAAATCCATAAATAAAATCCACTCACACAGCCCTCATGAAGTAACTATAATAACCATTGTATTCTAAAAATGGCATTCTATGTATACACGTCGTGTCCTATTTATTAAATATTAACCTTAAAGCAATATTTTTAGAAATGCTAAATTTTAATAAAAACTTAGCCTTATTTTTAATTGTAAATAGGACAATGTAATGAAGGTCAGTGTGGTTTTAACATTCATTTTTGACCACCCTGTATTTTTCATCAATACAGTTCACGAAGAAATACACATGATGAATTTTTTAAAAACTGTTCTATGATGTTCAGGAGTATGAGCTATTCGAAAAAATATTATCTTTTGAAAAATAATGGTTTGGTAAAAAAATACATTTGAATTTAAAATTTTAAATGCCCGCTAAAACATAAATTTAATCAGGGCATCGCCGACCTTACCAATAAACAGGGGTCCGTTTCACTTTCACAAAACCTGTTAGCAAGCGGCAATTTTATCTCTAGTAGGTGTGTTCTCAAAGGTACATGAAATAACAGTCTTGAATTTGTGATGTTAGACGCACTTTATCTACTCGAGAACGTCATTCCTCTGATTGGTGTTTTCGGATATATGGCGGGTTTTAGTTAATACATTTATTTTATGAAAAGTAAATATTACCTTTCATTACATTGTTATAATAAACACGTTTTTTTACAGTCAAAATTATTTCATATAATAAATACAAACTAACAGTCATTTTTGAAATTATTGTTATCATGCCTATTTCTCTCTGTACAGGACCCAACTCCGATTTTTTGACTAAAGGTTCTAGTAAGTAACTGTTAAAGCGGATTTCCACTAGGGATCGACCGATATGATTTTTTGGCCGATAGATATTAGCATTACACCTTACGATATTAATCTGGCAACACCGCAGGCGCAGTAGCTGCGGATAAACTCAGAAGCTAGTGACAGAATCGACCATCAATTCAATATTTGGTGATTTTAACTACCGATGGGGGCGCTGCTAAACGTAAACAAAATCGAAAAGAAGTAGGTAATATGCAGGTAGCTAGCTTTGATCCTGTTACGGATTTCGGGTATTAAAACGGTTTAAAATACTGTTTAAGTTTCAATACAGCCGTGAATTTGTATAGATTTATACGTATTAAGTGTGTTAAAACTCGATTTGTGAGTTTGAGTAGTGCCCTTGATGGTTTAACAGACTTTTTTGTTAGTGGTGATTAGTGAAGAAAGCGCCATGTAAAACTTTTTCGGAATGAGTAAAGAACTGTTTTTGACGCTAAGCTCAGTATTTTCATACCTCAATTGCACTCCCGATAGTAGGTGCACAGTGGAAGGAGAAGAAATCTTGAATTCCAACCATATTATTTTGATTATACACACGTCTTTTATTTTAGATGTTAATGGCTCTTCTGATGCCATAATAAACGTTTTAATATAGGTGAAAAGAAAGACTTTTTGATAAAAATGATAGCAAAACACACAGCTATTCACGCACAAGGCTCAAAAACGCGTGTTAAACATAACGAAGTAAATAAATAATATTATATTTATATCCATTTCAATGGTTAAACATGTCCGATCACCTGTTTTCTTAGGTTGCGCCGTTGACCACCAGAGGTCTCATTGATCTTAGAAATCGCCAATAGTGTTCTGTTTGTTTCAAAAACATGGATCGTTGCTTTCCCAGCATTCGTGTAAGTCATGGAGCAAATAAGTTTGTTCGGACTTGATTTTGTTATGCTTTAAAAGTCGTTTTCAACAATTGTTACTATTACATAAGACACGATGACGGTATAACACATAAGCCTCTATACCATAGATTACCCTTTTATTTTAATAAAAATGACTAAAAAAAAAAAAAAAAAAAAAATGAATGAATTAATAATAAGAATGAAAGAACAAACGGAAAGATAATGTAAACAAAGTACGAAAGTTGAATGAATGAAATACCATGGGACCAGACAAACCAGACTGACAAACATGGTCTCCCGCGCGCTGCTTCAGTACCTGAAGCTACATTGTACCTGTACAATAACTTAAGTAGGTTTTTTTTATTTAACTTTTTCCTACAAAAATTTAACTAAGCTAACAAAAACAGCTCAATTAAAACAAAAGACACACAAGCATCTCAGCATGCATAACATAATAGCAATGACGTTTTCATGGTCACTCCGAAACTCGTCCCACAAACGAAAAATTGAAAGTCACACAATACCAGAAAGGAGCAGAACAACACGCTTCGGCCTCCTGGCTTGCGCGTTTGCAGGGTCCTGAATAAGGATAAACTGTAAAATAGAAACTGTATATAAAATGTATTATATGTGTGATGTAAATATTGTAAAAAGTAATTAATAAAGCACTTTAAGTCAAATTCCTAGAAGATTTTTGAATGATCATATTTGGGGACACGCTAAGCTGGCTGAGAAAAAATGGGGCTCCTTCGATCCTTGTTTTAAAAAGATACAAATTGATTTTGCCTATTAACTTCTCTGAACTAGCAGATCGCCTGAAAAAAAAAACAAATTTTACAAAATATTAATGTGGTGTGTCTAATTGGCAATGTACCACCCCAAAATATAACTGAGGTGGTGTGTTGCCGAGAGAAACATAGGAAATTCCATGTAAACTTTAAGAGGGTTAATTATTGGCTCCCCTGTACATATTTTACAGAAAAATGTAAGATAACCTTTCGAAGATACCAATATAACAAACCCCTGTGCCAAATTTCAAAAAAAAAAAAGAAAAATTAAAAAGCGAATCTTAAATTACTTAATAGAGACTCTTTGTTTGACCTCCGGATAGTGCGGACGTGCGTGAGGACTACAAAGTTCTTCCCAGGAGTGGCGGTTGGAGGTGCCATACGGACGTTTACTCGGGGATCAGGAAAGATTCACGCTAAATTGACGACATCTTGCTTCTGGAAGTAAGCGCTGTGAGCGAAGATTCCTGCAAGCTAATGGTATCATGTTTGGTGATGAACACGAGGTATTTCTAAAATGGCGGGAAATAGATGGGCGTGCCATGGGAACTGTCAGTAGTGAAAGTGAAGGTTATACGTAACACCAGTAGCAGGTCTTGGTTTGACAGCCGACAATTTATGCATTACATCGATTGTAGAATTATTTTTTGCTTTCTCTTTGGAATTTCTGGGAGCGCCGTGAGCCAGATTATCCAGATTTTCCGCCGACGAAGCCCCGGGAAAGCATAGTTCGGAAGGGGGAGAGCTGGTGGATTGGACCTCGAATGAACCAAAACCAAGAAAAAAATAGAATAGAATAGAATTATTTAATAAAATATAATTGTAAAATTGCCAAACCAAGCTGTCATCTGTAAAATTAATGAAGAAAAGTGACAATAAATCAGTGACAGTCAGTATTTGAAAGAAAATTATATATTATTTGCTGGTGGCTGCTGTCTGTTTGGTTCTATCTAAATCGAAAATTTGGCAATTTTGCAATTACATTTAATTGAATAATTCCAGATTCGCTTATTTAATTTTTTAAAACTTGGCACAAAGGTTTGTGAGACTAGTCGCTTCAAAAGTTATGTTAATACTTTTTTCTGTAAAATATGCAGGGAAGCCAATAATTAACCCCCTTAAAATTTTAATCGGATTTCCCTATGTTCCGCATATATGGAAAATCTGAAAAAATATAAATATGTGTATGTAAAGTTTGTTTCTAGGGGACACTTTTATAGGCTTATGTTAAAATAATTCTCTAGGGGTAATAACGATCATAAATGATAAAAGGGGATAAGTGATAGCTTATTTTAATGGCAGTATAATTCCCTTTTTTTGCTTGGCAACAAAAAAAAATTTTAGAAAAAATACTTCAATTTAAAAAGGTTTTTAAAATGTTGTTTATCATTTTATAGAAAGTAATACAGCAAAAATTTACAACAAGGTGTCGTTACCGATACCAGAAACAAGGTGAATGTGAAATAAATGTGTTTATAAGTATGGAATTTCCAGTGGTCCCTCGAGCCAGTAATGAAATGGACTTCATGATAACAACACTTTTAAAAGCTTTTAGGGGCATTGCTTTTGACAAGCCTCTACCACGAATATTTTACCAGCATATATGGGACGGGGCAGCTTTTAAATCAGCCTCTCAATGTCAAATGCTTTCGGGTGTCAGGAATAGGGCGGACGAGTCACTTTTTTTTGTAGGGACAATACGCACCTGATGTTTCCCATTCAATTGAACATTGTACGCAAAAATCGTAAAAGGCAACAGTCACGAAACCCGTTTATGGTTTTATGACTGTACTTACTATTTTTGGCAAATGTTTAAAATTGCATGTAAAAACATTGTGGTAAACTTGTCTGACCAAAATAGTGATGCGTTCGCCCAGTCCCGCCAGTCCGACACCCGAAAAACGTCAAAATTGACAGGCTGGGTTAAAGCGCCGCTTCCATATATGCCGGTATAAATATTCGTGGTAGACTTGTCAAAGAAATTTCCCTAAATAGGTTTTAAAAGAATTATTATAAAGTCCATTTCATTCACTACTACGTTAAAATAAAATTGCCCTGGGACCAGGACCGAAGCGGCCTCATTTTTTTAGCTAAACCTAAGAGCCTACTCTGTCTAATTATTCCCCAAACTTTTCAAGTAATAGCTTCTTTGGGTTTTTTACCATCGACTGTTTCTACCAATTATAAAGAGGTTAACAGATGACTATTTGCTCTTTCATATTATAGTACTGGGAATAGAGGATTTTGTCTCTGCATAATTCGACAGGAGTTATTTTTTTACGAATAGGTGCTATGATGTAATAAACCTAAAAACACAAAATACTTACAAATAAGGCGAACGGAAGTGCCGCCATTTTGCGAAAATCGTTTGGGCCTGTATCTCCGTAACCGTGCATTTGAGGCCCACAATTATAAGGACGTTTATTATAGGTAATTAAATTTCCTATAGTTTTTGTTCAATAATTATTTTCGTATCACTTGCCGTTCACGATTTATAAGATGATTACTCTTTGTTTATTGACTTTTTTACCGATATCTCTTCTAATAATTGTTCAAACATTAAATTGCTAATAACTAAACTTTTCAATCAATTAATTTGCTACAACTTTTATTTAAAAATTTTTTCTCAAAATTAATATTTTCGAAGTTATAACCCGGTAATTTTAAAAATCCTGTGTCTGGGCGGTTAATGCTAGCTGAACTTGAACACGTCATCCAAGATGTGGTCAGGTTTAACGTTATGCATACTTCGTTTTTATTAACCTTGTACTCGGTAGTACAACATTAAACGCGTTGTAACTTCAAAAATATTAATTTTTGAAAAACAGTTCAATTAAAAGTTGTAGAAAATGTATCGATTTAAAACACTGATTATAAGCAAATTATTATTTAAACAATTATTAGAAGAGATATTGGTAAAAGAGTCAATAAACAAACAGTAATAATCTTATAAATCGTGAACGATAAGTGATGCGAAAAAAGTATTAAACAAAAAATAAAGGAAATTTAATTATCTATAATAAAGAGCCTTATAATTATGGGCCTCAAGTGCACGGTTACTGAGATACAGGCCCAAACGGTTTTTTACCGAATGGCGGCACTTCCGTTCGCTTTATTTGTAAGTATTTTGTGTTTTTAAGTTTATGACGTTATACTGCACTCATTTGTGAAAAAACTTCGGCCGAATTATGCATTATGGACAAGAGGAACTCGCTACTGCAGCGAGACTCCGTGCTCCATAGAATTCTACACCTCGCTTTCTATCGTAGATTTCTACTCGAGAAGTCGATAATTGCACTTTTTGGTACTCTGTGTCACAATAGACTAAACATCGAAATTGTTCGTACAATGTATACAATGTGTACTAATACTTCTCTGTTTAACTGTGCAAGATGAAAAAGGACACACATACGGCTATTGCGAATTAGATTTACGGAACATCATTATTGAGCAAAGGAGTTTTTAATTATTGTTTTTAACACGGAACAAAAAAGGGTTAGAGAAAAGAAATGAGACATTTATATTTTGTGCAAATCTTGAAAAAGATTTGCACGAAATACAAAAGTTTTATTTCTTTCCTCCACATTCTTACGTGCACACAGCCACACCCATTTCAGTTACAAAAGAGGGTTATTTTTAAACCATTTTTATTTAAATTTATTCTCTTTTATTCTTAGATTCAATTTTGAAATATGGCATTAGCAGTTATAATATGTCTATCGGATTCTTCTCCCTTTTATGAAATTAAATTTTTCCGAAGATTAACTTAACCTTTTTTTCAAATTAATAGCTATCAATGTTTCCTACTGTGAGTAATTTAAATCAGTAAAGCAAACATATGTGACCAATTTATCTAAACTAAAAAAATTCAATACCGAATTAGCTTTATACAATTGTGAATATCTGCAAACATCAAGGTCACATTGGTTCGCCAGTAAACACATGGCTAGAACTATAATTATATTTTTCTATCATTGTAAAAAACAATAAAATAAATTCCTGCATTCTAATATCACAAAAACAAGCAAATAACTATATAAATCATAACAAACTAACAAACTACCTAAATTTATTTAAGGGTTAAGGTACGAATTTTTTTAATAATCGTAGAATTCGACATGTTCGGAGACCTCGCTTATAGGCGACCAATTTGACCGACTTTAAGCGTATTTTCTTGAACAAATGAGTGCGAGTGAGGTAGAATGAAGTCGATTTGTAGAATACTACAGTACACGGAGTCCCGCTTCTGATTACCTATACTATTACTTCTTATTGTGAGATTTATTGTTTGTTTTATAGCTATTGGGTTTCGTTTTACTCCTCACTGGTATGTGCTTGTATAACGGTATAACATTTGCATCGACATTTGGTTCCATAAGGGCATGTTTCAATAGAAGAAGCAGACAACAAATAGGAGATGACAGTATTATAAATACCAATGCAGAAGATACGGGAGAGGCAGTACCATAGAAAAATAATTAGTTAGTTTTAAGTATTAAATAAAATTATTTTTTTGAAGTAAAAATATTTTTTTCTTTTTAATAAAATATATTTGACATCCATCTATATTTTTAGTTGTATCAGAAGAGGGTATTTTATTGTCAGAGTTTTTTGTTTGTTTATTTCTTAAATTAATCTTTTGTCGTTCTTATTCGATATGTTTAGATTTTTTTTGTATTATTTGTGTAAAAAAGTATTGTATATTAAATAAGCCACTTATTTTTCACAGACATTGCGTTGTCGCATTGTCCAATTAGGCATTTTATACATACCGGCATAGTCGGCGCCGGTGCCAGTATCAATTTATTATGTAATTAGCAGATGGTGAAAGAATGATCGTCGTTAGTGCCCTCAACAAACATCATCTTTTTGCGCTATTGTACTTAAAAGAAAGCGCCGAAGAGGCCAAATACAAAAGCAACACTGGAGTACATCCCTGGTTGACAGTGAGATACATAGAAAGTAGTTTGTACACGCTTTTTAAAAAACTTAGAGGAAATCATTAACGTAACAACATCGTACTTAAACAATTTATTCATTAAAATAAACACATAAACCGCCCTAGCAACGACAATTTTAGTATTACTGGCAAGACAATGATAAATTAACATAGAACTCGCATCAAAACATTACTCGCACCGGCAAGTCTGATCCTGTGTGCATGTATACATAACAAATGGCGAAATCAACAGACCATTGACGAGTTTAACACCGGCTGCATAAATTTGAACCGGCCACCGATCGGCAAATAGGTCGCCGGACTATGTGTAAAATATTATATTGCATTCGGCATCGTTACCGGCATAGATTTTGCCGGTGTGTGTGAAAACGCCCTTAGCGTCGTATGAAACTTGTTGGATTATATTGCCGATGAGGCATATTGAAACTTTGACCCATTAAAATGTCATTGCTTTTTGTTTTAAATATACAGTATGTCTCATTAGGTGTGCGACAAACCTAATTTATTTCGTTCTACTAGGTGTTTCTAGATTGTTTTTCCATAATGACTATTTGCAAACACTGGTTTTGAACTGGCAACAGCGCACCGGTGATCACAACACATTTACCCGTGCTCTAAAAGATTGGTCACTGGAACGCATCCTTAGACAAGGAAAAAGAGATAATTTAAGAAATTTTAAAATTTCGTTGTTTTTAACCTTTCTTGGCTTTATAATAATGATCTCTTTAATATCTAATTCCATTTTAAATAAATAATTTTAAAAATCCATTCTTAACCATAAAAACACGTTTGAAGCACAAAACCAAAAGAGGGGTTGGTGCATGAGGGTCATATGAACGAGAGCTCAGGTGCATAAAGCTTTCCAGGCTTTACGTGGAAAATATCGATAATCGAGCTCAAAGCTCCCAGAAATTCCTAGCAAAAAGTAAAACTTGAAGCAATGAACTTAAGCGATAAACTACTGAACATGCATAAATTGTAGGTTTAAACCAATAGCTCCTACTGGTATTGCGCAAATCCAGTCACTGTCACTACCAAGGCTTCCCGCCACCCGCGTAAGCATCCTCGACATGAGAACACCATGTGCATCGACACCAAAACGTAAAAACATCAGGTTATAGGAATCTTCCACCCAAGCCATCAATTTAGCGTGAATCATTTCTCGATCCCCAAGGTTACAAAAACGCCCGTACAACTCCTTCAGTCGCCTCCCAGGGAAAGGTTTGTAGCTTCTTACGAAACGTGTCGGGAAAAGAGTGATGTGGCAAAAATAAAACTCTTAAACAAAATACGTAACTAGCTGGAAATGATTCGTTTAGATTTTATTTTTCTTTAAAAATTGTGTTACTGCTTATCCTGAGTGGCTTTCCAGCGACGCAAATAGAGCGCTCCCGAGTAGCTCAGGAGCATTTCGTGTCTACTTTATGGCGTTCCAGTGACGGAAAGTGTTATGCACCTGAGCTACCCGTTTTTCTTTCCCTGCCCCTCATGCACCAACCCCTCTTTTGATTTTTGTGCTTCAAACGTGTTTTTTTATGGTTAAGGATGGATTTTTTAAAATTATTTATTTAAATGGAATTAGATATTAAAAAGAGATTATTATTATAAAGCCAAGAAAGGTTAAAAACAACGAAATTTAAAAATTTCTTAAAGTATCTCTCTTCCTTGTCTAAGGATGCGTTCCAGTGACTAACTTTTAGAGCAGTTCAAGAGCTTCAAGCCCTGGAGCGTGACGCACAAAAATTTTCGTCACTGGAAAGCAACCCAGATAAGCCTAAGCTAATCCGCAAGATAGTCAAGAATAAGTGGCTTAAATAATCTTAAATTTTGAGGAAAGACTTATTGATGAGATTAGGGACTGATATACCTCGAAAACTAATTGTTTGTTGTCAGTTGCGTAGCTAGGTCCGCAGAGGCCCTGGGGCAATAAAGTAGGGTCCTAACTACAATACAGTGTTGAATTTAAAAGGGGGTATTCCAGGGGGAGTTCCTCTTAACTCCAAGGGGCTTTCTGAGGTTGAGGGCCCCGGGGCACTGCCCTGCCTAGCTCTATAGTAGCTACGCCACTGTTTGTTGTACATTGTAGATAGTTTTTTAAAATTTCTTCCTGATTATTTTTACGCATTAATTATTTGTGGACAAAATTCATTAAAGAACATAGCACCGTTGTTAAGTTACATTTTTGTTATTTTTTTTTGCATTAGTTTTTTTCCTAAAAAAATGTAACTTGGTAAAAGGTAAAAATATTAAATTTGTACTGTGAGAAAATTAAATACTGGACAATATTTCAGCTTCGATATATAATAAAATAAATAGGGTTTTGATTTTTCTTTATACATTAAAATAAGTAATGCATGTATTAGGATTATGACAACTATTAGAGATCAAAAGAGATTTAAAAGGGAAAATGCTTGGCATGATTTAAGCCTTTTTTAATACTTCTAAATAAAAAGAACCTTAAATGATGTACTCTTTTTTATCTCTTGGACGTGACTTTAATATTGTCTGGTAAGTTTAATATCGCCGATATCTATTTCAATGAAAAACTTATAAACAAACGCTGAAATGACACTTGCAATATTATTTTATGTTTGTATTTTTGTAGCATGGTAACAACAACAAAATAAAAATAACAACTTTGTCACTTGTGTCAAAATGACACCGAAAACATTGAATAAAATGTGCAAAATTGAGGTAAAATTGCGTTCCTAAAATTCCATTTTTAAAATTATTTTTATCATTTTTTAATTATTTTTTTTTAATATGAAAATTAGGTGCTAGTAGAAAAAAATTGTACTTAATATGTGCTGGAAAGTGCTTTTTTCGGCCTTAACGGGCTTGCGGTGCAACTGCTGATTGCCTATGGAAAAAGTATCACTTTCCGCAATTGATAGAGTAAAAACTAAAAAAAAAAAAAACCTATTGTAGCATCTGATTGTAAAGTCAATTCTCGGCAAATCATACTTTTCATTTTTATCAGCTCTTATTTTAAATGTGCATAGCACCTGAAACATTTTTTTTTTTAATTAGACGATATGCCAACAGTTATTTACATTTTAAAAAGCAACGGTTAGGTACGCAATCGTTTTTCATTTCTAATAGTTTTTAAAATCCAATACAGGCATAACTTATTTGGAATAAACTGTAAACCAATCTAATGTCATAGGTATGTCAATGGGCAAATCAGTTTTGTGAAAGTTATTTTTATTAATGTAGGATTAAATTTTTGCTGGCCTGTTAAGTAAATGTTTATAAAAGTTAAATACTTCCAAATAAATATTTAAGTTTTACATACCTGTCGTTTTTAAATCTAATTAACCAGTTCTAAAGTACTGGGGATGTCTTAAGTGAAGCAAGAGTCACTTTATTTACACAAGCTAATAAATTTGGAGGATGAAGCTAAGGTAAAGTGACCACACGTCCCGATTTTGGCGGGACAGTTCCACTTTTGCCGTAGTGTCCCGCTTTTTGACGTGTCTCGCCGATTTTTCAGAAATGTCCAGGTTTTTGGTCGGACTGGGCATAAAAAAAAGAAAAAAGGTTTCGCGGAGGTAAAGACCTTTTATTTAATTGACGGATTTATTTTGTTTATCGTTTTACATTAAAACATTTCAGCGAAAGTGAGGGACTTTTTTAGCTCTTTAAAAAGAACTGGGGGAAAAAGATTTTTGTTCATCTTATTTTATTTTTTCATTATTTGTCCGCTTTGTATTATTAAAAATATGGTCACTTTAATAAGGTCTTTACACGTAGAAGCTACAGCAGCAACATCCAGCAATATCTCAGTTGAATATGTATTTAGAGAAGCGAGGACCGATGGAATGGCCAGCACGATTCCCTGATCTGACGTCATTAGACCTTTTTCTTATGGGGATACGTAAAAACATTTTCTACAAAACTAGAGACCTCTCGACTTAGCTGACTTAATCAGACAAATAACTTTTACGATTAGTTCGGTCACGCCTAAAATAAGATATTGAGTAACGCTAGAAGAAAATTTGATTTAAAATTAGGTGTTGCCAAAGCGTTTGCGTCGAGTATTTTGAACCCCCTCTACAAAAATAGTGTTTTTACACAAAATATTTTTTTGTTTTAATACTAATTTTCCTGTCTAAAATACCCAATACAATCCTATAGACCGATAGAAACCATAAGAAACTGCGACAAAAACACAATAAGTTTCTATTGTGCTTTTGCCGCAGAACAGTTTAAACAGTTCTATGGAATTGTATTGGTTTTTTTCTCAACAGGGATTAAAATAAATCTAAAATTATTTAAAATTTCCGAAACGCATCAAGAGAGTTATAAGATATTGTTCACAAAAAGGTGTTAAGAATGTTCAAATAATTAAAAATTAAATAATATACAGATTGTTGCGTTTAAAGTGTAATGTTGGTATTGGCTACCTTTACATGACCTTTTTTTATTGCATAACTTAAAATTCCAATCGACATGTTTGCAAATGCGGTGCAAAAAGTTTTGTATTTAATCAAACTGCTAGTAATATGAGTCAATTATACTACACTTTAAATTACATCTAATCGTAAAATAAACCTTCACAAATAAGGTAATACAGTTTTAAGGTTTGGCCACACATACCCACACCGAGGCCTGCACCGTAGCACGAATGTCCGTTAATGTCACTGCTCCATGCCCGATCACATAATTTAAAAAAAAACTAATTATAACAAAAAATCAGAATGCATTCATGTTTAACTCACATATTATTCACAAGATGTAAAAATCAAATTAATTCTACATGTTTTTATTACTTATGAAATCACTTTTTATTGTATTGTTTGTGTACAACAAACTAACCTTTAACCACTAACGTTTAATTTATATACATAATGAACTGAAATAGAACGTGACGCCCGGTAAACTTAAAGCTTGGTTCAGGGAACATCGGCGCTATCCGACCCACGTATGATTTTATTGGCTGGGCATGTTTCAGACCGTACGAGACACGGGATTAAAAGAAACGGAGATAAGTAGGAAAATATGTTTTATTTAAACAAAAGAGATATACATCATAAAACAATAGACTTGGCTTGACAAACGTGCTTTTTATATTTTGAGGGCATAAAAACAGCTTTTGAATTTTTTCTGATTTAATTTGCCCCACTTTCCTTTATCACCGTGAATCCGGGCTCGGTGCGGTTATGTGAAGCCTGGCCTTAATTCGTACCATTATTAAGTAAACAACAGTTAAAATGGACGTCCGCATAAAAAAAATACGCATCATGCCAGGATATGGATTGATTAAGTAGTCTCGTCTTGTATAACCAAGTACCAAATAATTGAACATTGCACTTTGGGGATGGGGAACACTAACAAACCACAGTTATTGTATTAAAAAAAAATTAATGACTATAAATAGGATTTACTACAATAAAAAATATATTTTATTGGTTTAAAAAGTCAATATAAAGTTACCAGATTATAATTAAAAAGTCGCATAAATGTTTGCTTAATCAGCGGTCTAACTTAGGTTGGCAAAACTGCAGAAAGCAAAAATATTTAAATTAGTTTCCTTTAGATGGGGAATTCCTACCAGACACACAAAATTATAGATGCAAAATATTATTGAAAAGGCAAGTATCGGTAAGAACATTGGGCGCATTTAGTAAACCGCAGAGCAACAGCGCTTTAATGCAACAATGAGGTATATTATTTTTTTATTATTGTTTAATTACTGCATTTTTGCATAATTAATCCTATTCTGCTATTAGCACTATGAAAATTGCTACATTTTTAGCTATTTGGGCAACATTGTTCAGTGTTCTAGAAACCTGCGGCAACTCCGATTATGACGAAATTTGGTATACGGGGTTTTTTGGGGCGCTGATCACGAATCTGGAAGAATTTTTTGGCGGAAACGTTTTGTTCTTAAGATATTCATCATCAGACTTGAAATTTAAACTAATCCTATTTTTACAATATTCCCCCTTCTTTTTGCACATAGTTCTTAATTTAAAGCTAAAGTGGCACACAATATTTGATTTTCACCTTTTAAAACCCCGTTTTTACGTATTTTACATTATTTTGCATTAAATTGCATAGCTATACTTTGAATCATTTCAATCCCAGTGTGCCATGAAGCCCTATATGTATGTATGGTTTGCCGCATTATCAAAGAAAAGCTTTGCAATTTAATGCAAAAATAATGTAAAAAACGTAGAAAAACGGGGTTTTAAAAGGTGAAAATTGCTTTATCTGCTAAAACATAGCTGATGAAGCAATAGTTTACATAATTTAAATAATTCTTTGTTTTCCCCTAAGTATCTATCAAGTGATTTTGATTTTTACTTTTTCTGAGTTAACCACAAAATTATAATTGTCAATCTGACATTAAGTGCCAATTAAATTATGTTTTTAAATATGGTAAAAAAATAGTAAGTGGATAATGGGATGGACGGGATATCAGAAATTTTTAGCTGTTCTTCTAGTTGTAACTGGAAGTATTAATACCATAGGTGTCAAGTAAGTTGTAAGAGTAATATAGGTACATATCGTATCAGCTATTTTTAAAGGTATATCGGCCAGTCATGCAATAGCAAAACAACGCACTATTAGTCACCCAATCCGAAATGTTTACATGCCGGCATTCCCGTAGACTGTCTCCTTTCCACGCATTGCCTGTTTACATATTTGTCTGGCTGCATCATTAACCTTGCTCTTAGACTTAGACTTTAAGAAGGATGCGCTGTAGCACGTTAGAATTGAGCTGTAACGCAATCTCGCTGCCGTTTTTTTTTAAATATTTGTTTTGGAAACCGTGAGTATATGAAAAGTTTCTTAAAATGATCCAAGAATTATCGGAAAGTTAATTGATTTTTGGCAATGTTAATAATTACCACATGAAATTTCCCAAAATTAGAAAACCGTAAAAATAGCCAACTTTCCGATAATATTTGGATCATTTAAGAAACCTTTCTATAAACAACTTTTTCCAAACAAATATTTATAAAACGGCAGCGAGTCGCATTTAGCTCAATTTAACGTGCTACACGGCATCCTCTAAGCGCTTATGGTGGTCGAGTTTGAACGCTGCAGATCAGGGCTGTCCAAACAAGCTGGCCCGCCGCGCCGCCATATGGCCTCATGCCAGCGTCGTGCAACAATTATTGCTGTATTCCTTTTATGCTTCAAGAACCGCCCAGAACAACACCATAAGTGTCCCTTTTACAATTTTTTGACATTTTTTCATGTTGTAGAACCGTTCTTGACACTATTGGACAGTTCAGAGAACGGTTCAGAACGGTTCTACAAGGTAAAAGGAATACACTAAATAAACTTATGGTTGCCTATCTTGTGTTTCGGCAGATACAACTTTGTAATTGTACTTTGAGGTAACGATATGACCGATTTCTGAGATACAGGGCCGTAAAGTTTAAGAAAAATTCGGTATTTTTAGGTATCTTAACAGCCCCTTTGTGCGATTTGGATAAAATTTTGTACCTTTATTTTTATTTTTAAGCAAAATAGTCATTTGAAATTATTATGAACTTAGCATGTAAAATGACTTTAATTAACGTTGCAGGAGTTGATCAGAGAAGATTCCTGAAACTGATTTTAAAGTAAATGGACTAAAAACTCTTTTAAGTTGCTGTTTAAACACAGTTGCTTGTCCAGCACAGCCTAATTCCACACCTTTATTTTTCAGCTGTTAACAAATGTGATCAAGACGTTTCAGACAAATTATGCAGCTCAATAATTTTACTGTTGTGTTTTTATTAACCTAGGCATTATGCGAAATGACGTTTCCCACTGACATTTTGCTTCAAGGTCAAATTAAGGTCGTTTACTCTTGTGAAGAGAAAGAAAATCATGTTTTTTAAGCACGCGCACCCCTGTATACAAATCAACATTTCTCGTAAATCCATTTTTTTTTGTATATTTATAATATAATATAATTTTAATTAAAAAACTTAAGATGATTATTAAAAACTGCGTTTTGATTTGAAGCTCTTTATATATATTTTATTTTAATCATTTTTTTTTTAGATGGCAAGATCGGTCAGAATCAGAAGGTCGCGATGGAAAGATGAAGCATTTTCATCATCCCATTTTCAAGCCTCTAATATGTTTCTTGGTGAACTTTCATGCTTACTTGTATTTAAAATACTTTTGTGTATTTATAGTAGGAAAAAAGTGAAGTATAGGAACTTTTAAGTACATTTGTACTAGATCTAGTACTTTTTAATAGAATCTAGTGGTCTAGTACGTACTGATCAAAATCTAGTACGTTTTTTAAAATTCAGTGGCGCATTTACCAAAAGGCTGAGTAGGCTGAAGCCTATGGCGGCGTTTTTTAGGGGGCGGCAGACGTAGTTTAGGGCGGCAAAATACAACGGGACTTAATAAATAATTTTGTGGATGATTTTGAATTTAATTTAGTACGTAGAATTGAAAGAAAACAAGGTGAGGACCTTTTTTTTGCTCTTCAAAATTATTTTTATCGGAAAAACAGCTACAATATTACACACACACACATACAGTGTGTCCCAGGATAGGTGTTACAAGAGGACAAATGGACCAAAAGTTTCTGAATTTTAAAACTATTTTTTAGCTTTAGCTTATTTGTCAAATTTAGTACATTCTAGTACTTTTTTTCTGGAATCAGCACTAAGATTTAGAATAGTAAGACTATTTTTCTACCTTTAGCACCTGGTACCTGTAAATTGGCCATCGGCTTCATTATTTGATGTATTTTATTTCTGAGAAAATAA
The DNA here is from genome assembly GCA_014170235.1 of Listronotus bonariensis. NCBI lineage: Eukaryota > Metazoa > Arthropoda > Insecta > Coleoptera > Curculionidae > Listronotus > Listronotus bonariensis. The sequence goes on from JACEGR010003363.1 coordinate 64,594, forward strand.
GGAAGGTCTGGGGGCACTAGGATCTTGGACTATTCTTAACAATAATCTGTAACACCTTGTACACATACTTTGTCTGGTGACAAACATTCCATATGCCATATTTTAGGTTTTGGCGTTGGCTGGATTTGGCATGATTTTTTGGATCAAGCAACGAGGAAGGCTATACTAGTGAGTGGCATAATAACAGTGACGGTAATGATAGTCTCAGGGGACAAATTCTTCACCCACCTGTAGATGGTTATGATAGAAGAAAAGTCATGCTTCCTGGACTAGATATACCGCCATTGGCCATAAGCCGTAGGATGGGAAGGGTTCAACGATCTATTTTATTTAACTAGATGTTTCACCTTCATAAGCCCCCGTATAACCACTTAAGAGCCTATTTTTTCGTAATGGGCACCAGTTGGCGCTGAGGTCAAATCTTGTAGTACACACGGAAAACGCTTTATGGCGCTGAAATTGCTCCTTTGGGGCTTGGGCGAAACCTCGAAAACAGATGTCACCGTTGTTTTACCTAGTCTCCAAAACAGCCGCAAGATGCCATAATAGAATGCCATAATAAATTTATCAGCGTCGTCTCAAATTATTTATTCATTTAAGGTTAATATTGCACTACCTACACAGTATGTACCTACCCAAATAAATCTAATGTAAATGTTGCCGAATATTACTTATAAATGATAAAACTATAACCACTGAACAATATTTGTATATGTTTTGGTTTGAAAACTAAAAATTATTTAATGTATGCCATAATATTATTATCTTTACATAGTATAAAATAAAGTCCCTTTTTTGGTCTGTCTGTATGTATGCTTAGATCTTTAAAACCACTCAACGGATTTTGATGCGATTTTTTTAAATAGATTGGGTGATTCAAGAGGAAGGTTTATGTATATAATATTATCCAAAAAAAAACATACTATACAGAGTGTTTAAAAAAATTGTCTATATTTAAAATTTGATATTAGTTTTATTACGTATCCAATTTTTGATGCAGTCTTTTTTAATAGCTAAGTGATTCAAGAGGAAGGTTTATATGTATTATAAGTATCCAAAAAAAAGCAAACATATACAGAGTGTTTAAAAAGCAATGTGGGTTGTTAAGTCTTGTGAATATTATTTAATCAACAGAAAAAAAATCAGCTGGTTAATGCAGTTATTTTTCACGATCATCGTTAACCATACATGTTGGTGGTAGGGGCTTTGATGAAACCTTACATTTTGTAGGACAAATATTTTTTCGGTTTATTTAGATAATTATCTATACTAATATATAAAGAGGTAAAGGTTGTAACTTTGTGAGTTTGTTTTGTAGCCGCTAATCTTCGGAAGTACTGAACCTATCATAAAAATTCTTTTACAATCAGAAAGCTACACTATTCAGGAGTGTTATAGGCTATATTTTACTATGATTAAACAAAAAGTTCAGATATTAACGCCCAACGAAGTGGAGCACGGGTCGGCTATCTTGGATAAACTATAACTAAAATTCGATATTGACGTTACTATTCTCAACGGATTTTAATGCGGTTTTTTAATAGATAGAGTGATTCAAGAGGAAGGTTTATATGTATAATAATATCCAAAAAAACATATACAGAGTGTTTAAAAAAATTGTTTACATTTAAAATTCGATATTGACGTTACTATTCTCAACGGATTTTGATGCGGTTTTTTAATTACGATTCTCAAGAGTGATTTTAATGACAAAGTTTTAGCATGCTTATAATAACTTGGATCGAAAGTATCTATGTATACTATATATATATATATATATATATATAATGGAATATATGAGCCTAATATATAACTATACTATCAGCTATATCGATATATATAAATACTATGCACACGTGTTAAAAACCAATGATGTTGCAACAATTTAAAACAGTATCCGTTATCTATTGAATCAACAGGAATTTTGATGCCGTTATATTATAAACACGACATTCTATTATGCCATCTGGTTGTAACTACATTTCGATCTTGGCTGCCTAAATGTAACGAAGAATCTTTGAGTTCCTACATAATTTAACCAACTGCACCATGCGTATTCGATTTCTTATGAACACTAAAAATATAGGGTCAATTCACCGTGAGTTCAAAGGACCCATGACAATTGCATTATGTGTAATGCATACATAATACAAGTATCACAAATTTATCATTCTTTTTTGAATCGCCAGGAAAAAAATTTTCCTATTATATATATAAAAACAACACCTAGGATGCCATCTGTTGGAAAAATTTCAAACTTTGCTATTAAATGAAGAAGAAATTTTTTTAGTGGATTGCAATAATGTTGGCAGCAGTCCAAACATTGCCTGGATTGCCATCTGTTGGCAAAATTTGAAACTTTGCTACTTAATGAAGAAGAAATTTTTTAGTGAGTTGCAATCTGTTGCGAATTTTAAAATTTGCTACCATTGTCATTCATAGGGGGCCCGGTTATTTTCTTGTTGCATTAATTAAATAGTATGTTCGCCAATTTACTGTCATATTGACTTTGTAGCAATGTAACGAACTAAAAAATGAAAAATAATTAATAGTTTAAAAAAACTAAAAAAACACGCTTTTATATGCAACCTGAACTAAAAATTAGAAAATAATCTTTTCATTAAAAAAATATTGTCACTTCATAGTAAAAAGCGTGGGGTGCATATTACTATTATTCATAACTTTTCCATCATTAGATATTGGCAAATATCTATGATGGATAACAGTTATGAAATATATAATGCACCCACCACGCTTTTTACTATGAAGTGAAAATATTTTTTTAATGAAAAATTATTTTCTAATTTTTAGTTCGGTTGCATATAAAAGCGTGTTTTTTTAGTTTTTTAAACTATTATTTATTTTAATAGATAGAGTAGTTTCAAAGAGGAAGGTTTCTATGTATAATAATACCAAAAAAAACATATACAGAGTGTTTAAACAAATTAGTTTACATTTAAATTTGATATTGACGTTACTATTCTCAACGGATTTTGATGCGGTTTTTTAATAGATAAAGTAATTCAAAGGAAGGTTTATATGTATAATAATGTTAAAAACATATACAGAGTGTTTAAAAAATAGTTTACATTTAAAATTCGATATTACTTAACGGATTTTGATGCGGTTTTTTAATAGATAGACTGATTTAAGAGGAAGGTTTATATGTATAATAATATTAAGAAAAAAATATATACAGAGTGTTTAAAAAAAAGTTTACATTTAAAATTCGATATTGACGTTACTATTGCAATTAAAAAAAAAAGTGTTTATAGGAATTGTTGCACAGGTATCTATGGTTTATAAAAAATATATATAGAATTGCCACACAGGGTGGGTCAAAAAGATGTTATATTAAAAAAACCCTTAAAACTAAAATGCATTCTAACTATGTTATTATACCATCTAGAGGTTTACAAAATTGCTTAAATACAAAAAGATTTGCAAAATAATTATTAGTATTTAAAAAAAAATATTATACAGGGAGTAACAACAATGTTTTATTAGGTTTCTAACCACTGTTGAAGCGGAGTTTGATGCGTTTTTAAGTAGATAAGAAGTTGATTTAAGAGGAAGGTTTATATGTATATAATCAAAATCTTCACGGTATAGGAAGGGGAATTATTTTACTCGAATTAAACTCGTGCGAAGCCGCGGGCAAAAGCTAGTCTTGAAAATAAACAGAGACAATCCTGTTAATAACAAATATTTGATATTCGTCAAATCAACACACTTAATTCCTGTTACCACCAACGAAAATTGTAAGGAAAAAGTTGAGCGTTCGAATTCACGAAAAATTAGCTTGTTAATAATGACTTGTAAAAATGGTTCAGGGATCCCTAACTAAAACGGTTGTCTTACCCTAGGTAGAATCTTACTCTGCTTTAAATTTTATAGGAGGTACCTAAACCTTTAATATAAAAATATTTTATAACTGCACAAATCTTCATTTGTTTCATTATTGACAAAATGTAAATCTTTATAACTTTAAACTCTGCTACTGGTGTTACGTATAACCTTCACTTTCACTACTGACAGTTTCCATGGCACGCCCATCTATTTCCCCCATTTGAGAAATACCTCGTGTTCACCACCAAACAGGATACCATCAGCTTATAGGAATCTTCGCTCACAGCGCTTAGATCCAGAAGAAAGATGCCGTCAATTTAGCGTGAATCTTTCCTTGATCCCCGAAGGTAAAAACGTCCGTACGGCACCTCTAACCGCCACTCCGGGAAGAACTTTGTAGTCCTCTACGCACGTCCGTACTGTCCGGAGGTCAAACAAAGAGTCCCTAAATCCATACTTTAAAATCAGTATTGATATCGGCGATATTACCAGATTTTCAGTTTCGCAGACATTAATTCAAAGTTTTTAAATTTAAATAACATACATTGATGTATTTTTATTATTGGATTCCAACTATTTTTAACTATACAGTGGTACGGAGGTCCAATTTTTCTCTTTAAGAATTTCGAGTTTTGTTTAAAATTCTCTGAAATATTTGAACGTTTCCAGATTCTTTGGACATACAGTATGAAGGCCCGTGGCGGCTATTCAGGTGTAGTAAGTAAAGTGCCACTTCACCAAAAATAAATAATAAAACATAAAAAAACATATTACTATTATTCAATTCATTTTCTCATTTCTATTCCTTATTTGTAAAATTCGCCAAGAAAAATCTAGCATATAAATTAACCGCTGGCGCGAGTCGCTTTCCTCCTCTTTCGGTGTATTGCAAATATAAAACGGACCGAAGTATACACCTCATGCGAGGTTTTGTTTACGCTTTGACGCTCCGTTGCCATGACAACGCTATACTTGCCGGTGGCCAGAATCGCGGGTGGTAGTATCAGGTGTATTGCTTGGTAAATTGCTAGCCTTAAAAAAGATAGTATAGGTTTTGGTCGTTTCGTTGGTTTTCACGTATTCTTTTGATTGTTTCCGTTTAAGTATTATTAGCGACAGTGATTTTTCACAGGAAGAAATAAAAGGACAGTACAGAGCACTTCTCTATGAAATATAAGATCATATTTTAATAGAAATGGAAGTAATATTCGAAGATTGTTACAAACTACAATTTCTTTGTCTTGCTGATACTGCAAAGTTTGGCCAGTATAACCAAAGTTTTCCCACTGATTCTTTTCAAAATTTATTGGAGATATATGCCGAATCATTTCCAAAACATTAGCGTCTCAAAAATAAACCTAATATTTGCTGATGAAAGTTATAAAAATATTTCATTGCAGCAGTTAGTGAAACAAGTTGGCGCAAATAAAGACATTTTTACCTAGGCGTATAAACTTTTTTCGCTAATTTTAACGATATCGTGGACAAGCGTGTCAGTGGAACGAAGTTTTTTGTCTTAAGCGTTTAAGAAGTTATAGAAATACTATATCCCAAGATAGACTTTTATCTTTGGCCAATATTTCAATTCAAAAGGAGCTTCTACAGGAACTGATAAAAACTTAATCACTTTATGAATATATAATTGATATATTTGCTGTATTAAAAGATAGAAGGATTGATTTGGTGTATAAAATTTAGGTAAGTTTAGATATTAAGACTTTTTACTTAGACTTTTGATAGTTGAGTATTTTCAATTTTGCTAAAATGGTGAATGCGATTTTTCCCTTCCTGCAGTACACCTGTTTTTAGACCCGCGAGCCACCACTAATGAAGGCAACTCGTGCCCTCTATCGGTTAGCCCTAAAACTTCCCATCCCATTCTCGTAATTGTTTGAAACTTTACAGGCGCCAAATTTATTAATTGTTAAATGTGTTTTTAGGTATTTGTGGGTTTACTGTTTTGGGCCTGCTGCAGATTCCACTGTACTACGTCCGTGCTAATCCACCAATAACACTAAATGAAGGTGATCGAGTAGAAGACGCCATCGATGCTTTTGTTCAGATGAGTAATAGTTGGCAGGTGTCTTTAGCCTTCGTAGGTATGAACGTAACCTACGTAAAACAATTGGCCGTTAGGTATGGAGGGTAGAGGAAGGAGTATAAAAGGTTTTAACCAATGAGTATGAATTATTAGAGTGAGATACAAAATAAAAAAACAGATAAATACAAAATGAATAAGGAAAGAAATACTAAAATCTTCCCACTTGCTACTGTTAGGTCCAATGTTTTTGGTGATCCGGGTGCTATGTTTATAAGAAGTTTATGGTATTTTAATTATTGCCACATGCCATTTCGCAAATAAAATTAATACATATTTAGTGAATAATATTATGAAAATATCTATAAAATACAAAAGGATCTACTGCTGCTTTATTTACATTTTTTTTCTTTATGACATCTCACGAAGGCTTATGCCTGAGTACCAGTGTACTGTGAGTGCCGGGTTATTGGATGTTTAACCCATTTTTGCGTTCCGTCAACGTTATCTAAGCACTGAAACATGCAGTTACATTTCACAGCACCTTTTAGACAACGCGGTAGTGCCACCACGGATGTTATTTTTAAATAACTATTACCTAGGAGTGGCAGAATACTACATAGTTGTGTGTCATTGCCAACTGTGAGGTGACGGGAAATTAAAAGTCCAATGTCCGATTCCCAGATTCCAACCCGGATCGCTGCAGTGAGAGGCTGGCACGTTAGCCCCGACTGCAAAAGTCGCCCGCCTGAAAGCGGCCTTAGATGTAATGACTGGGTCTGTAAGATGTTGCATACTATTTTTTTATTAAATTAATACTAAGAAATTGCAAAACACTAAAATTAACTCACTATTGTTCTATCAACGTCTATAAACAACAAAACTGTTTTTACAGTACTAAAATATAATTAAAATAACGCTCAAACTTTGACACTTTTCACAAGAATGTTTGACAACGCGCCAATAAAAACAAAGATGCTTTCGCCATTTATCTGGCTGTTTAACGTGAAAATGCGTAAGTTATTCATAAAAATACATTTCATCCTTCTTTAATGCGTTAGAAAGAATCAGTGCCTACCTTTTTACCTGTTGATAATACCGACTTTTCACGATAGCCACCGAATAGTCAGCACCCGGATGCCTACGTCACAAATGATCAACATGACCATACCCTGTGGGCCTTTTCAAAATTACTTAGGTTACGATATAGTGTAAATCGTAACCAGAACTAACACAACTGTACAGGGTGTCCCACGAGGAACTGCTACGATCGATTTATCGAAAAGTAGGCTTTTGACAATTTTAAAAATTTGGTAACATTATTAAGTCAGTGGGGGACAGAACTTAAATATTTTGACAGTTCTAGAACTTGCGGTTACCGAAAGTATTAGTCAACTTCCTTATTTTAAATGAAACACCCAATATAATATTCATTTAAATATTTTAAATTTTATGTCAAAAATGATGTTTGCAAGCCATTACATAACGATTAATATTTTCTAAACAAAAGCCTTTAAAAGAAATTAGGGATAGATACCTTTTTTAATAGACTGTATTGATATTTGAACAATTAATAAATTCAGGGTGATCGAAAATAATCGTTAAAAATTATATCGACAAAAACCTTTTTTTTCGGAAACCCCTATCTTATATTACCCTATCCTATTGGGCAATATAAATAGGGGCACGTTTGTAAAAGAATGATTATTTAAAATAAAAAGGATTTCAAAATATTAACAATTTCATATTTATCTATCCTAACAATAAAGGTACTAATTTTTTTATTTTTAGGCGTTCTTGTCTCTATTGCCTTCTTTAACTTTGCCGGCATCAGTGTAACCAAAGAATTATCGGCGACTACCAGGGTGGTCCTGGACAGTATTAGGACCATGGTGATATGGGCTTTCAGTTTAGCATTTTTTGGTCAGAAGTTCCATTGGTTACAGGTAGAATATTGGTTGTAGGGAAAGTCTGGGAAGCCCCGCCCAGTCGGTAACGCCGTCCACCGTCATAATTTCTAAACGCAACCTCTAATCGGTCCGATATCTTTTACATATTACACTTTATTGATAAAATGCTACCTTACCTGATTTGCGCCCCGCAAAACTGCTTTTAATCCTACAGTCGTCAAAAAACGTTTTATATGCAGGTTGAACATTTTTTCTACTGTAAAAATGTAAACGTTAGTACGATATACAGGATGTCCAGTAACTCAACCAACAAGCTTTAAGGGGTGATTCTACAATAAAAAATAAGTATTACTTATACTGTGTAATTTCTGAGAAAAAAAATATGTTTAAAGATGAAGACTGTAGATGTTAGGCCCCCTAGCGGTATAGTTAGCAACTTGAAAATAATTTTCAGTTTATTGTCAATTGAGATGCCTTGAGCAATCGCTGGCAAAACGTCGGTAAACGATTTTAATTTGACGCGGTTCAAACTCAAGAACCAAGATTCCTCAGTTCTAGTACCAGTACCTATACTTCAAACGGTTTTAACATTCACCCTATAAATAAATCATACTAGAGTGGATTTATTATTAATCACTAACTGCAATTATTCTTCAATTTTCTTAGAAACAATATCAAATTCCTGGTAGGATCTTGCTTGTAATTTAAATTTACGCCACACTTCGTTCACTAACTACATTTTATACTTTTGTATTTGTATGAGATTTTTTAAAACTGTCAAGAAATGTTTGGTGTAACTTGGATTTATCTATTTAAAACTACATTTTTGACATTTTGCGCCGTAATTCCTAATCTCGATTCTAAGCGAGTATACTAAGCGAGTACCTAAATGTATTCATTATTTGTGAAAATCACCGAAAATGTGTATTGTTTTGAAGCCTGGGCGCAGTCAGAAGTACTCAGCTGCTTAACCGCTGGTTAAGCGGAGTGTCAAAACTATCAAAATAGAGCTATTACCCTATTGGTTTAATTTGACAATTTTGACACTCTACATACCCAGCGGATGAGTACCCTTGAATGCGACCTATTGTGTGGATGGGTTGTCATATGTGTAAACCAGTAAAAAGCTGCTGCTGACGTAATACCATTCTAGACCCCCTCCCACCACCCATGTCATAAAAAATAAGCAAAACCAAGACCCCCGCCCCCTATAGTGCTTACGTAATACTTAAACGGCCCCTAACAGTGCCGATATCACTATTTAATTATACCAAATTTGGTAAATATGGTTATAGCGGTTGCAGGGCCGTATTATCCATTAGGCTGACTAGGCTACAGCCTAGAGCGCCATGAAAAATAGGCGCCAGACAGGGGAGCAATAGGCGCCAGACAGGGGAGTTAATAGGCGCGAAAAGGAGGAAATGACCTTTTTTTGGTCATCAAATTTTATTTCGGGTGGTAAAGTAAGGCGCCTGGCACTCAAAATAGGCGCTACGGAGGCAAGGACCTTTTTTTTTGCTCTTCAAAAAATTTTTTAGTGTAAAATAGGCGCTCCGGGTACTATTTTCATTTTTTAAATGGAAGATCTTGTATATTTTATCCTTTTCGGATTCCTAGGATAATTCTAAATTAGAATGTAAGATTTCAAAACGTTTTTAGGCCCACTTGATTTTTTAGAGCCAACTTTAACATTGCATCTAGTTGGCAATGATTGGGCCAAAATTAATCTCAGGACCCAGGTGATGTTAGAAAAATACAATTGCAAAGTTTTGATAACTTGCATGCAAGTTAGAAATAAAACAATTTGGCCAATTGACGTTTTCGTGTCTAACATAAGTTTTTAAATGGCAACCCTTTTTAGACAAGCACTGTTAAAAAAAGGATTTTGGACAAATCTAACCAGGGGCGCAATTAGAGGGGAGCTAAGGGGCTTAGCCCCGACAATTAGTCCCCCAAACTTTTGAAAATTTAAGACATGTTAGTGTTTCTAGCCTAAGGCGCCTCAAAAAGTTAATACGGCCCAGGGGGTTGTAAATATTTTTAAAAGTTGCAGTACTTTTTACTAACCCACTATGGTCCTACTGACACTTCACAATATTCCAAATAACTTAAATGAGCGGAGCTTCCCGGACCTCCCCTACTATTTTTTTTTCATATGCTTAACTGGCTTTTGTATTTATTTCATTTTTCTTTTCATGACAATTAATGATTTGTGGCAAAGGTACATTGTCCTGGTGGAACAGAATATTATTATTTTTATTATTTTAGCTATTGGGATTCCTTCTTTTAATGATTGGAATGTGCTTGTACAACGACGTAACATGCGATCCCATAACAAAGATGTGTCGTAAAGAAGAAGCGCCGCAAGAAGCTGAAAATACAAATGCAGGAGACACGAGACCTTAGATTAAGTATTTAATAAGGAATTTGATATCTTTTCTTTTAATAACTTAATGCATAATTCATAATTGTATATACTGTCTTATATATAACTATTCTAAAATTGCATATTTTGGTGGTGTTTGTATTTAAAAATTATAATTAAAAGATACTTAAGGCAGGTGTCAACCTAATAGTACTGAGTGGCTTTCCAGTGATGCAAATAGAGCGCTCCCGAGTAGCACCTGAGCTACCCCGTTTTCTTTCCCCTTGCCCCTCATGCACCAACCCCTCTTTGGTTTTTGTGCTTCAAACGCGTTTTTTATAGTTAAAGATGGATTTTTAAAATTATTTATTTAAAATGGAATTAGATATTAAAAGAGATTAATATTATAAAGCCAAGAAAGGTTAAAAACAACAAAATTTTAAAATCTCTTAAAGTATCACTCTTTCCTTGTCTAAAAATGCGTTCCAGTGACTAACTTTTAGAGCAGTTCAAGAGCTTCAAGCCCTGGAGCGTGACGCACAAAAATTTTCGTCACTGGAAAGCAACCCAGATTAATAATAAATACATTTTAAGGAAACGGCTAGACTGCAAAACGCGCTAGCGTTAATCAAAGTCGGTCTATATAGGGTCGCGACATTTGCCATATTGCTTTGACGTGTTATGACGTCACAACTCCCATTTTCGGCCATGTTGTTCAGTGCCGAAGATATACAGTTTATTGTATTAGTAGAACAACCGCTTAAACAACAGTTTTTAATTATTATTAAGTTGTAAATTCTTTTACTTTAAATAAAAAACAATTAGAATTACATCTTTCAACAAATATCACTTCCAAAACAATGCAAAATAAAAATGCGCAAATTCAAGACGCCACTGGATTGATCATCAGCTTTGATTTTACCCAGTTTTGCCAACCTTTCTCCGTGGAGTGCCCTTCCTTGCGTCCCCGACCTCGAATCGCCCAAAAGTGGAGGATATGTCGCAACCTTATAAATATAAACTAACCTTAAGCGTTAATAAGCTGAAGACGCGCCAGCGAGCGCTTGTTCGCATTGCAAAGGCCGCATGTTAATTTTTACCCGCCCGCTGAGTGTCGGTGTGGAAACTTGCATTTACGCATTAGGGTACGGCCACGCTTGCGAGCAATTTATCGCGCGAGATAAACCGTGGAAGACTGAACTACAAAAAAGTTAATTTAAACCCATTGAATATTATTCAAGTGTCCATACCTAAAAAATCGCTCAGCGGCTAAGCGTGTCGCTCTGTTTCAGTTCGGTTTGAATTCTAAGCAACTTTAGTTCCTTTTTGTCTTCAAATAAAACAGCTCAATCTCTTTTTAAAGACATTATAATTTCCAAGGTGCAAAGTAGACCCATTTTATGGCAGGACACACAAACATTTCAAAAACAAAATTGTGACAGACAAATTATGGACAGAAGTCCTAAGAAGTTTGTATAAGTGATAAAATTCCCAATTTGCTTTTTTTATATCTATTGATGGGATATACACCATACTTCATTCTTCTTTAAAACCAACACTCTATACATGGATCATCTTCTAAAAGAAGTGCAATTCGACGCGTTCGTGCGAGAGGCATGACTGATATTTGAATCTCTATTCCGTGGACAGCTTCTCGCTTGTCGCTCGCTACATTGTCGTGAACGATATATCACGTGCGATAAATCGCTCGCAAGCGTGGCCGTACCGTTAGATTTTAAAAAATTGCTCGCTCGCAAATCGCCCGCTTGACGCTTGTCGGTCTTCAGTCTAGCTGTACACTAAGAGTGGCATAACAATTAGAATTAGGTATTATTATTAACTTTTTAGTATTAATTTGGCGCATGATATTGTAGAACCGTTTTATACCTACGATAATTCTAGTTAAATTTATAGAAAAAATGGTATTCTCAAAAAAAAAAGTTAAAGTAGCTAGAAAACATGCAGTGACACATATAAGCTCTATTTGTTATTCAGAAATTGTGTACAGAATCAGCCGGTCAAATATGTAAACAGGCAATGCGTGGAAAGGAGACTTCTTACGCGAATGACGATATGTAAACATTTCTGTTTGGGTGATTAAGGCCCGCCCCGATCCCCCTGTTCTTGTTAGGAGGGAGGAGTCTAGTTTGAGGGGGCCCCCAAATGGGGGACTATTATAGGAAAAAAATGTATACTTTTTGGTAGTTGTGGTGATAAACTTGGAAAAAAACTGAAGGGAAAAATGGGGCTACGACCTCACAAAGGATATAATATTGTGAAAAGGGCCAGTTGAATGGGGGCCCGATTGTGAAGGTAAGGACCTTTTTTTTTGTTCTCCAAAATTTTCTTTGATCCAAAAAATTTTTTTTCAAATGCTTAAGGCCCCGACTGAACTTGCCACCCCGGGCCCCAACACCTCTAGCTACGCCACTGACTAATAGCAGTAAGAACATCAAAAGAGCCTATTTATCTGCTCGAAAGATTGCTTAAGGGGTGTGACATCCACCAGAGAGCCACCCGTCATCGTGAACTTTACCAGGTTCCTAGGCACGGCACAGCTGCCTTTCAGCGCAGCTTTACTTATAATGCCATAAAAATGTATAATTCCTTACCTCCCATACTTAAATCCTGCTCATCAGTAAATAGTTTTAAGTTTAATCTTAAAAACACATATTGAATGAGAGAGATTAGTATGTTTTTTTTTAATTAATTTATTTTTATACATTTTCGCATAATTTGGTTGGTTTAAAATCATAATAACACACTCTCAATTTACCTTTAATTTACTTTTAATATTTTATATTTTTTCCTGTGTCTATAATGCATTTTAAATTTATTATTTCTTAAGGTTTCTTCTAGTTTACCTATTTGATAAGCTGAACTTTTTGTCAACAATTTCAGAAAAATATATTTTTTTCGTTGTTACATTGCATAATTACAAATTATTGATTGTATAGTTATCTTTCTTGGAATATGTACCTTAAACAGTTTTTTTGTTTTTGTTTTTCTTATATATATATATTTTTAAATTTATCTTTATTTAACAATTTTATAATTTGTTTAATTTCTTACTTGATGGTTAGATGAGCAGCTGTGCTGGATCTCGCCATCTGTTTTATTATATTTTTTGTGAATTTATTATTTAAAACAAATAGAAGCCATTTATTATTATTATTATTATTATTATTATTATATACATATAAGCTGCACATATCACAACGTCATGGTTAGAGTAGCATAATCCACCCCTGTCGTTTGCAGAAATAAGAGTAGTTGGATCCAAACTGCCAGTGCAACTTATACGTTGTTTTAGAATGAAAAATTTTATTGTAAAAATAAAGACATTTTAACAATTCAAGATTAATTCAGTGACCTATTTTTTCTTCCGTGTTACACTTTAGTAGTAAAAATTAAAAGGTACCCACCTGGTTTTAAGCGTGGCCTGTTCAATGGTACATCCAAAATATCCCCTGTATTAGTATAAAATTTTGTACTGCGTTCTATATCGTCACTTTAAAAATGTAACTTATAAACCTACTAAGAACATAGACAACTTTATATTTTTAAACAAAATACAATTAGGATCAATAATACCTTATAGAATGTGTTGTTGGAATAATATTCTCCCTACGAATAGCATGTATCCATTTGTTTTTAAAATCTTCATTTGAGGGAAAAGAAAAACTGAAACCGTTGGGTCTCTACTGGCACTGGTACTCTTACAAAGAGGCACACAACAAGTGTACGGCATTTTCAAAAACTTCATAATTTGTTAAAAAACAAAAATTTACTATAAATTTAGTATATAACCTGTCGTCTTTTGAGTGTAAAAATCGCAAAGAAAATCACAAAAAAACACTAAACACTATACTAAGAGGGTCCTTTTAGTTCACTAGGCCAATAAAAAGTTAATAACACAATGTTTTAATTAGAAAAACTGGTTTAACCGGATGTAAACAACCACTTGTTGATACACCACTACACAAACATCACAAGAAAAAAAGGTAAATAAAACATACACTGTACTAACAGTTGCAAAAATCAATTTTAGACGTCCTTTATGTCCACTTAAAACAATTAAAAAGTTAAAACAACCGTTGAAAACGAAAAAACTGACAAAAACACTATACTTGTCTACTGTACCAAAAACCTAGAGATGCCGCCATTTTTTATCGCCGGATGACAGTTGATTGGCTTTCCGTGAAGTCGGTGTTGGTCTATATAAGGTCACGACATTCGGCCATATTGCTTTGACATGTTATGACGTCACATCTCCCATTTTTCGGCCATGTTGTTCAGTGCCGGAGATATACAGTTTATTGTATTAGTAGAACAACCGTTTACACAACAGTTTTTAATTGTTATTAAATTGTAAATTCTTTTACTTTAAATAAAAACCTTTGGAATTACATCTTTCAACAAATATCACTTCCAAAACAATGCAAAATGAAATGCGCAAATTCTAGACGCCACTGGATTGATATTCAGCTTTGATTTTTACCCACTCTTGCCAACTTTTCTCCGAGAATGCCCTTCCTTGCGTCCCCGACCTCGAACCGCCTAAAAGTTGAGGATATGTCGCAACCTTATAAATATAAACTAACCTTGATATGTACGTATTATCCATAATTATTAAGCCCACATCCGATTTTGACGAAAACGGTCTCGTTCGACGCGGACGACCGTAAAACGCGAAGATTCGTAGAAGAAAACCGCCACTTTCGTAACGTGAATTTCGAAAAATGTCCGAAATCGGGAAAAAAAACTTTCTTATTTATTGCTAACCAGTTCCTTTTAATGGCAAGATCGATAGTATTTGAGGTCCTTTCTCATTTTACTTCTATGAAAAAATGCTCCAACACTCATAGTTTAGGTTATATAGTCGATTTAAGGATTTTGCAATTAACCAGAACTAACAAGAACCAACCAAAACTAACCAAAAACCACATTTTTAAGGTCAAGGTTACTGGTTAGCGGCGGTAGAGGGGTGGGGAAAACACTTGCCGCGCTACCGGCAAATATATACCATAGAGAAATTGTTACAGTTATGTCTCTTAATAATATTAATGGTGTAGATTAAAATTTATTTTTGGGACATAATTGTCAAAAACATCACACAAATTATATAGTTAAAGAACTTTTATTTAAATTTTCAAATCTATTTTAAAAAAATTTTGCCAAACAAAAAAATTATGTTTTAACTTCCAAAAATAATATTATGCCCCAACTGAAGCGGATAAAATCTGGCAACAAAAAAGAATAAATAGTTCGCATAACATATTTTTAATGTTTATAAGTTAGTTTATAATATTAGTATTTATTTTCAGATGATACCTGCTCAAGTATGGTGAAAACAAATTTGGTGGGGTTGTGTGATTTGTAATCTGTTTTAAAGTACATTAGTTTGTCTAGCATTTTATTTTATTTTGTATAAACTTAAGATTGTTAAAACAATATTATTGTACATTTTTTTAATTATAGTACTAATTTGTATTTTTTGAAGTTGTCGTATCCTTTGGATTATTATAGACAATAAAGTGAAATAAATAAATAAATACATATCAAGCTCAGAATGTATGTTAAATTTAATCATCTATTAAATTTTGTGAACATTGTAAGTAAAAACACAATATGTATTTAATTGTATTGTTAAATGTACATTAATTATATATTCTACATTCGAAAATATTCGAACAAAACAGATAGAAATATAATGCTAATTTTTAAAATTTTTCTAGTCTACATGTTTAAAATAAAAGCAGTGTAAAATGTTATGCGAAATTCAACCTAAAAAGTAATACTGCTTTGGTAAGTATGTCAATTTCTTTTTCTATAAAAAAATGTTTTTTTCACTTTTTTGTTTAAAGACTAAAATTAATATTAACTGGTTTATACACTGCGTCTGATAAAGTTGTAACCATATGGAAAACTTTTTTTATTATTCATTTTGGGAAAAAGTTCAGTCAATATGCAGTTATCAAATTTTATTATTTTTTAAATCCTATATGAGATATGTCAAAAAATATAAATTTTGCTCAAACAGTAAAGTACCTTAGTTTTTCATATCAAAAAATGTTATTTAAAAAAGTAAAAAAATAGACGTACAAATATGCAGTTACAGCAGTTTAGTATAAAAATTCCTTCCATATAAATTATTATTACTTTTCTGGCAGGATACAATTTTAGCGTTTTTCACCAAATCTGAGTGCTTATGCTTAATTGCTGTAATTTCATATTTGTACATGCTCATTAATTCTGAACAACTTTCTTTAATAGCACTTTCTGATTTTGTCAAAAATTAAGGTAGGTACTTTACTCTTGAGCAAAATTATATTTTTTAACATATCTCGTATAAGACTAAAGAAAATTAAAATTTAATAATTGCATATTAAGTTTTA
The DNA here is from genome assembly GCA_014170235.1 of Listronotus bonariensis. Classification (NCBI taxonomy): domain Eukaryota; kingdom Metazoa; phylum Arthropoda; class Insecta; order Coleoptera; family Curculionidae; genus Listronotus; species Listronotus bonariensis. The sequence continues at coordinate 81,154 of JACEGR010003363.1, forward strand.
GACCATGCAGAACTTTGTATAAATAATTTTTTTTTCGAAAATGAATAATAAAAAGTTTTCCATATGGTTCCAACTTTATCAGACACACTGTATAATATGTAATATTTTACGATTAAATATCATAAAAAAATATTTTGATTACGATAAACATGCCCAATAACAAATATTTAAGTACTAAGTACTAAGGAACGACAGTCAGTTTATTATACACTACTCGACTAGTAGCGCCGCCATATTTGATGTAGTTGATAGGCTTTCTGTGGAGTCGGTGTTGTCGTGACCTTATATAGACCGACTTTGGATTCTAATAACGTTTTTAGTTTTTTTTTTGTGTTTCTTGTTATTTTGGTATCACTGACAAATATTAATAAGTGGTTCCCAAGGTTCCCAATTACCCATTTTTGCTTCGTTTTTCTCCCAGTCGTGCCAGTCTGCTTTCTGCTTTGTGTTGTATGTAGGAACTTAAGAACTGATCTGAAGAACTATCTGCTGTATTTTGTGGTTGTAGTCATATCGTGGTCATATCTTAGTTGTTACTTTAAAGTTCTCGTGTCAGAAAAGAAAAATGTCTGATCATATTATTGCCCTTATAGGTGGTATTATTATAGGAATAATTGTTACTCTTATTTCTTTGTTTGTTTCCAACAAACCAGAAAATAAACCACATGGACATAAGTCCGGGAATTCCTCGAGTGATGACAGTTTTTGGGAAATTAAAAAGAGTTAGAAAGTCTCCAAGAGCAAATAGATGAAATTAAAAGGTAAGTAAGAAAAACCCAGTTTACAGTATTTAAAAATAATTACTAGGAACTGGTAAACCATTAAGCAAAACAAAAGTTAACATAGATTCCTCTAAAATCGTTATAGCAGACAAAATTTAAACAGTAAATGAGAAAACATTTTTCAAAAATGCTTATACATAACCTCATCACAATAGAACCAGGGTAAGATTAGGAAGTGAAAAGGGGTGCTTTGTTTATTATTAAATAACTCGTAATTATTTATGGCATAAGAATATTTTAACAAAGAGCATTATAGGAAAATTTTTCACAATAGAAATTCATTATAAAGAAGTAGCCAGTGGTAACCAAGAAGCTGTTTTACCGTAAAAAAATACAAGTCGACCAAAGTTGTATTTTTAGTATTTTCAAAACACCACAGTGATAACATAAAATTTAAAATGCTCTTCTTGACCTTTGACTCATCAGATATCTGTTTATCAGGTTAATATTGGGAATTCAAATTAAGGAGCACAGTGTTGAAATTCGGTCAAACAGCTGATAAAAATGGGTATCTAGATTCAATTTGGCAAATAATATTTACCTCGATATTTACATAAATTACCTGATTAGTTATTAAATTTCACGAAAAGTATTAAGCATCATTGTTTGACAACCTAAATAACACAAAGCAGGATAATAGTCAGTGTTTCGAGAAACTTTATATATAGCCATAAAGCATAGGTTCTTCGTTATTTAGACTTGAACGGCAGATCAACCAAAACTAACTTTGCACATTTTGCTTCATTGCTGAATTTTTAACGAAATCCATTATGACAACAACTTAAACGCTTAATACTAGTTGTAGACTACCTATTTTCTTATTTTTTATTACATTCATTACATAAAGCATAAAAATTCTTTAGAAAATAGAATATTAACTGCAACAACAGAAAGCAATACTTGATTATAAAATGTCAATATGTACCAATTTTGCAACTGCATCGTTGCCAAGTCGCTTAATTTTAGTTTTTAATTGCTATACATTTAAAGAATACAGGTTATAATTTACAAAAATTTATTATTATTATTTTTTTCTAAATTAAAAGTTTATCTAAAGTAGGTATAACATCACCAATTACTATATAACCATACAATAATGTGACCCTGAAAAATTAAATTTGTTTTCTTATAATGATGGTCATAGAGTCTAGAGATTTATGATATGATGATTTTTTTTTATACAGGGTGCTTCCTAATTGCGGTAAGAAAATTTAAGGGTGTATTTCTGAGCTAATTTTGTGAAACAAACTTTATATAAGCATATAGGTCTGGAAATGCTTTGCTTATAAGATTTTTTTAAATCTTTGGACAAACCACGAAGGGTAAAAGCCTAAATACTAACGTACCATGGGTGTCTTAAGTGAGGTAAGAGGAAGTTTGTTGACATGGGACCTAAATACTTGAAGATTTGGGGGAAGGAAAGACCTTCACGGGCAGCAGGTTCCACATTCTAGAAACTCTAGGGATAAAAGAACGTACAAAGTGGAAAGGTCGGGACCTGTCCAGTTGGACCGTATAGGGATGCATACCACGAGTTTCTCTGTTGAAAAACGTGAGTGGAGGAACTATACTAGACAATTCTTCAGAGCAGAAGCCATGAAAGTACCTATAAAAAAGCGATAAGCCCCTCACAGCCCGACGATGGGCAAGAGAGGGAAACCTTTCTGTAAGTGAAGGATCATTAATGGGACGAATAGCTCTTCTTTGAATGGAATCAAGGATGCTTAGGGTTGTGGGGGACGCCATGCTTCAGATATGAGAGCAATATTCCAAGGGAGGTCGGATTTGGGACACATATAAAGTGTATAAATTAGAAGGGGAAAAATATTTTTTGGCTCGAGAGAGAAATGCAAGCTTTTTTGAAGCTGCCGTAGCTATAGATACAATGTGTTTATGCCAGCTAAGGTTACTTTCAAATGTGACACCCACAAGATTGAAGGTGTATTTGCTCTGTAAAACTTGTCCGCTCATAGGTAGAGGATGAGTATTTGATTACTCTTTTCGCGACAAGGAACATGATTGTGTTTTGGATGCATTAAAATGGACGAGATTTTTGGCGCCCCAATCCAATATTAAATTAAGATCCTGCGAAAGAGATATCTGCATCGCTCTGCGTTTGTTTTCCAAATCAGGTTTAGTGATGGGTTTAGAAACCTGAAAACAGGAGTGAAGGGTACTATCGTCGGCGAAACTATGAATGGAATTAGTTGTGGACGAGAGAAGGTCGTTGATGTGAAGAAGAAACAATGTTGGTGCCAGAACTGAGCCCTGAGGCACTCCAGCATTTACTTTGTAAAAGGTTGAAGAATGGTCGTCCACAATAACTGGTATACGTCGATTAGATAGATAACTAGAGAGCCAAGTACAGAGTTTAGTTGAAAGACCATAGGAGGGAAGTTTATTAAGAAGTGCGGTATGCCAGACCTGGTCAAAAGCTTTGGATATATCAAGAGCAACGATCTGGGACTCACCTAGAAACTCAAGAGACTTATTCAAGCAGTGTGATATGAAGGAAAGAAGATCTGTTGTTACAAATTGCATGTAAAACATTGTGATAAACTTGTCTGACAAAATAAGAGACGCGTTTGCCCAGTGTGACACCCGAAACATTTGACATTGACAGGCTGGGTTAAATCGCCGCTTCCATATATGGCGGTATGAATATTGGTGCTAGACTCGTCAAAAGGAAAACCCCCATAAAAAGGTTTTAAAAGTGTTATTATTATAAAGTCGATTTAATTACTGGCGTAGGGACTACAACAAAATTCCATTACCTAATTTTTGTGCTCTCTTACACTCTTTGGATATTTTCCCCTTGTTAAGAGGATGCCGTACATGTTAAATTGAGCTAAAACGCGATTCGCTGCCGTTTTTAAATATTTGTTTTGGAAAAAAGTTGTATATAGAAAAGTTTTTTAAAATGATCCAAAGATTATCGGAAAGTTAATTAAATTTTGGTAATGTTTATAAATTAACACATTAAAATTCACAAAATTACAAAACCGTTAAAATAACCACTTTCCGATAATCTTTGGATCGTTTTAAAAAAACTTTTCTATATACAACTTTTTCAAAACAAATATTTAAAAAACGGCAGCGAATCGCGTTTTAGCTCAATTTAACGTGTACGGCATCCTCTTAAGCGATTTTTGGAAAAATGAGTTAAAATTTTAGGACTAATTTGTAAACTATTATTGAATCAGGACCTGAAAAAGGAAAGGGTATTAGTATTTGGGCATAACTTCTGATTCTAAATAACATTTCTGTTTAACATTTTGTTTTATTTTTTAAATAAGTACACTTTGCTCTCATGTAATTATCATTTTTTTGACACACCCTGTATATCCTTGGGTTTTCAACAATACTGACAATTGCTAATGTAGTTCTAACTTTAACTTTTAGGTAAAATAAAATTTTCTGAAAAATTACAAATAAATAAGTTTAGTTTGTTGCACACTTAATGAGCCATACTGTATATTTAAAATTGAAAACAATGATTTTTAATGGGTAAACTTTTTTTTGTTAAAGATGTGAACTATTGTATTCAGTAGTTTATTTTATTTATATTTTATTCTTGGTAAGGTAAAACACCCAAAGATTGACACATTAAGAGAAAAAATTACATGTTAATTTTTTTTTACAAATTTTTGTATTTTTAATGGTTCTTCTGGTATGAAAAAGTTAACTTGCTTATCACTTTATAATGTATATTTTTCAAAATTATCTATCAAGCTATCTTTAAAAAAATATACCCAAATCTTTAAGACTGGGATTTTCCACTAAAGATTGACATGCCAAAAAGTCAGAGCTCTAAAGATGGACAGGCCTTTGGACTAAAGATTGACAATTAAATATTTTGCTCCACTTCTTTTATATTAATTAATATTTAATAGTTAAATTAATATAAATCAGTATATTTTAAAAACACTTTTGTTTTCTATAGTTCCGAAAATGCCATGATAAAATTAAAAAGTAAAGATCTGTACATGTACTTAAAATACCCATTTATTGACATATTTAAATCCAATAATTGACACATCTGTAAATAACATTAAAATTAAAAACAAAATTATCTTAGCTAACTTAAATTATACAGAAATGCTAATTAAATACTAGTATTTATAATACTTAAGAAAAGGAAATTTTTGAAATACATAATAAAACGACATAATTACTAAATAGCTAAACTACAGATACAATTTCCTAGAACTGGTAAAAAGTAACTATCCATCAACGTTCAATTCTTTATTGAATTGGTACTTAAAACGATTGCCAGCAATTTTCATTTGGGGAAAACTCCGAAAATGTTACCAGGACATAATAATTTTTTCTAAAGCTTTCTGCTTCTTGTTTGGTCAGTGTTTCTGTCATGACCTGATCATATTGTAGAATTTCTGAAGAACTTATTTTATCATCAGTATCAGAAGCTTTTTTTTTATCTGTTTAACACTCCACGAAAGCTTTATGCCTAAGTACCAGAGTACCGTGGGTGTCGGGTTATTAGATGTTTAACCCTTTTTCCACGCTGTTTCGTCAACGTTATCCAAGCACTGAAACATGCAATTTTTGCATTTCACAGCACCTTTTTAGACAACGCGGTAGGGCCACCACGGACATTATTTTCTAAATAACTACTACCTGGGGTTTGCCAAGCTATCTGTGAGGTGACGAGCGATTAAATGCCAATCTCCGGGTCCGAGATTCCAACCCGGATCCCTGCGGTGAGAAGCTGGTACGTTACCGCTGCACTACGCTCGCCAACATTGCTTGCCATTATTCCGTTGTGTCAGAATCAGACGTGATATTACTCAATTTCTTTGAATTAATTTTATTTCCAAACAGCAAAAACTTTCCATTGAGCAATCCACCATATAAGTAAAGCATGCGTCCACACTATTTCTTGACCTTGCTGCAGAGCTGGGCTACACTACCAAACAGTGGTTAAGCTGTGGAGCGAACATAAAGCATCGCGTGACCCATGCTTTACTTGTATGGGTGTGGTTGATTGCCCAGTGGAAAGTTTGGGCGATTTGGGTTTCCTCTTGTTTTTTCTTCTTTATACCATTTTTTTCTTATTTGACGTTTTCTAGCATTTCTTTTTTATTTTGTCTCTTTTCTGTTCTGAGGCTGCTTCCATATCTTTAGGTGAGTATTTTAGCAACTGGCGTTTTTGGGCCTTTTTCGATAAATCCAATAATTTTGAAAATCGATAAATGCAAATCTAAAAAGATCTAATGGTTGACATTACAATACCAAAAGTTGACAGGGGTGTCATCCAATAGTTCTGATTGAACAAATTTACTAAAACTTGTATTCCTAGAAATGGAAAAACTAGTGTAAATGAGGGAGAAAAAAAAACAGCAAAACATAAAAAAACCTCCATAGAGTCAAAAGTTGACACCCAGTGTCAATCTTCAAAACTTTCTACTTTTTAGGTACCAGTGGTTGACATCCCCCAATATCATAACCTATAAACGATTTATGGCGTAATTCTATTAAAAAAAACTAAAGTTTTAAAGTTTAAGCATGCTACAGTTAAAAAAACATATCAGTCTATGCTCTTACCTTAGCTATGAAGCACCAAACCTAATTCATTTCTTAACAAAAATCTTTAGAATTAGTAGAAACAGGTCAAGACACATGTAAGCACCAACTTAAAAATGTGAAATATGGAAATAAATTAACCTATAAATATAAAGTTTTTAACACTCAATGCAGATAGCACTAGCTTTTATTTCCTAATTATATGTACTCTATAAACATTGAAAATTTGTTAATATACTGTATATTGCACATAAGTAGTCAATCTTTAGTTCACTGTCAATATTTGGGTATTTTACATGGGTTCTGAGGTTATTACATTTTACAATCTATGGTGACTACGCTATTGGTAATGCTGAGTAAAACCTGCTTTAGGGGTCACTGTCACCATCCCTGAAGATTTAATACAAAGTGTTTCCCTAGGAAACCAGGTTTAATGTTTAAGGGTCAATCAACTTTATTTGTTGAAACGCGAAATGACTCAGTCCCTGGTAAAAGAAAAAAAAAGCAGAAAATATGTATATAAATTCATGTTTTATTAGTGACTCTATGGTGACTACGCTATTTAATGCTGAGTAAAACCTGTCTTTAGGGGTCACTGTCACCATCCCTGAAGATTTAATACAAAGTGTTTCCCTAGAGAAACAAAGGTTTAATGTTTAAGGGTCAATCAACTTTTATTTGTTGAAGCGCAGAAATGACTCAGTCCCTGGTAAAAGAAAAAAAAAAACAGAAAATATGTATATATAAATTCAAGTGTTTTATTAGTGACTTTTTATTAATTCCAATTAAAATAAATCCCTAACTAATAATACCTAATTGTTATTATTTCTTTAATTTATGGCTTTTGTAATATTTCTTCAAGTGATGCAACATATATATGACTGCATATTACTAAAAAAAAAGCTTTTAATTATATAACTGTAATTTTAAAAATTATTAAAAATTAATATACAGGGTGATTCAAAAATCGATCACAAAACTTAAGGGGGTGATTCTACATGACAAAATTAGAGTAGAGCTTCATATATTTTTTTTCAAAATGTCAAATAGCACGTTAAATTGAGCAAAAACGCGATTCGCTGCCGTTTTTAAATATGTGTTTTGGAAAAAGTTGTATATAGAAAAGTTTCTTAAATTGATCCAAAGATTATCGGAAAGTTAATTGATTTTTGGTAATGTTAATAATTAACACATGAAATTTCCCAAAATTACAAAACCGTAAAAATAACCAACATTCCGATAATCTCTGAATCATTTGAAGAAACGTTTCTATATACAACTTTTCTCCAAAACAAATATTTAAAAAACGGCAGCGAATCGCATTTTAGCTCAATTTAACGTGCTATGGCACCCTGCTCCTTGCAGATTACAATTAATGAAGTAATGACCTAATATTTAAAATAAGTAAATATTACAAAAAACAGGTCATAAAAATATGAAAATTTTAAAACTGGGACAAAAAATTTAATTGACCCTTAAGCATTTTTTCAGATTTTGATAGAGCTGACATACCTATTAAGGGTGGTACTTTTTCAGTTTGACACCCTTCATACATTGAGTCACTTTTTCACAATTACACAGATCATATATGTCATACAGTTTTTAGGATATCTATTAATTTAAAAAAAAACCGTTTACCAATAAAACATTTTTATTTTTAAGAAAGAAACGTTCTGTATGTGCGAGCATTTCCAGTGGTTACGATTACAAAAGTGCCTGTGAGGAATTGGACATTACTGATTTTGACTTACTTCATGAATGGGATAGAAGAGGTCTCGATTATTATGAAAATTGTGAAGAGGCGACCAAATTTCAAGATGTAAGTTGATTTTTAAATAAAATCAGCAATTAATTGTCATATACCTACATTTTCGACGTGAATTTTTAACTGCATAATGCCCCAAGCTGGCGCGGCCGATGTATGGACGGTTTTGATCAACTTTAAATTTTATTTTATTGTATTACTTTTTTTATATATGTAATATTTCTTCAACAGTAAAGCCATTTTTTGTTGTTAATACGGTTTAAAACATTTTACAAACATTACATTTTCTTGTTAAACGGTGACGTCATGTACGTCGCGTATTTAACCGTGTTTGAATACATCCCATCCAATTGTACTTATTAAAAACTTGGTTTCGGTCAGTTTTCGAAAACTTTTTACGTGGCTGTACATGGCAAGTGAAAAGTGTTTATATTTGGTATACACAAAAGTACTTATTAATTATAAAAAATAAAAATCAATATCATAACTTAAAAGTTTATTGGGCTGTGACGCAACGGTTGAAAAACATACATTTTCTTGATTCTTATATTTATATTGTAATTTTCAAATACGGTTTAAACCAGTGAGACGAATTCGGTTAGCAAGAAAATTTGACTTAAAGCCGCATACAGATCTGCACACGCATACGTTGAGCGAAGACACATACACATGCGTGTGCAAATGTGGACGTCGCTCTCTTGGCTTCTCGCCGCATGCGTTGCTTCTCGCGAATGACTTGAGCGCGCATGTCGCGAGCCAGCCTGGTGTCGGTTTTTCGAACGCTTCAAAGAAACATGCATATGCCTTTGCGCTCAGTTTGGACAGAAACAATCGTCTGTTGTTGTATTCTCGGGATTTTTGTAATGAAAGTTTTTGTTTATTGACTAAAATGGAGTGGTCCAATAAAGATTGCCTGGCGCTTATTGACCAGTATGAAAAATATCCCATGTTATGGGATACATGTATGTGTGCATCCTTTTGGCGCTCTTGCCGGAGCGTCGTGAGCACGCACGCATATGTAGCAATAAAAATTTCCGACGAATGATCTGAGCGCGCACGGCTTGAGCACACATGCGTGTGTGTAGTTACTCTAGCGGTATGCGTGTGCAGATCTGTACGCGGCTTAAGATATTTGGATTTTTGTGCGCTGAATTTAACTAAATAACTTTTTATGCCATGACTACATCCATAAGAAAGTTTTAAAACTTAGAGAAAAATAAATTACATTCAATGTAAAGATTCTTTGTTCATTTTTTATGAGATAAAACATGAAAATCTAGTTTTAGATATTGTACAGGCTGTTTTTTTTGGTTGGTATTATAGGGTACAGGCTAAACGGTAAGAGATACAAAAAAAACTAAGATACGTGTCCTGTTCTCTTTTTTAGTGCTTGGTATAATGGCGCAATCAGATTCACGCTAACTTGATTGGTTTAGAAGATACAGGGGATTCTCTAAAATGCGTCGGTTTTTATTATGTCTTATTACTCTGACATTTATGGAGATAGATAGAATCTTTAAATGCAAAAGTTTTATAACATTTTACGTAGAATCCAGTGGCGTACCTTAAATAAATATAAATGTTTTAATTTTTGAGATCTAACCCAAACTTGCATTTTTTAAATAGGACACCCTGTATCTATATAGTATATATAGACGTAAATATTTGGTATTCTTAATAGAGAATTATTGCAAGTTGCCTTATTAAGCTGGGAAATTATTTATACCTGCCTTATTTAAATACCCATAATTTTGAGTTATTGCAAATCATGTTGACAATACCATTAACCTAAAAAAAAAGGGAAAATTTTTTTAGTAGTTTTTCGTTATTATTTTGTGTTGTAGGGTTTAATTTAACACAATTACAGAAATACATTTAAAAAGCAAGGTGTTAAGTATTTTTTTTTTAAAACTTTTCGATTTTGTGGTCGGCAGCCGTTCGGTTATACGAACAGATCCGAAGTTAAAATAGGACCAAAATGAGGCACTATACTTATTAAGGGAGTCCTTATCCTACCATGCATCTGCGCAAGCTCATATGTCAAAATAAGGCCGGCATTATTAGTGCCTGACCCACTGATCTCAATGGATTACCAATATTATAACCTGCGCGAAACAAAAGTTACATTTCATGGGCAAAAACCGGTTTGTACGCAAGCCAGTTGAGGGTAAACGCACTCCAGACCCAAACAAACTATTCGCATTATAGGAAATAATTTGTTGACCGCGTCCTGCTTTTCTGTTCGAAGTACGGTAGCTAATGAGCGTTACGGTCAGACCGCGGACGACGGTACCGGTGTTTGTATTTTCCAAGGCTTTTATGTGCGCATGTTCGTCCACCCACTGCGCGCGGTCGTAAAAATCCAAAAATGCTTCTTGCCACTGCTGATCTAAATATAGGTTTTCTATGGCCTGACCTTATTTCACTGTGCAATAATTCTCTATTATCTAATTTTTAAAAAACTTAAAGCTAATTATTTTAATTTTATTAAAAGTGTACCACATTTATATCGCCATAAGTTTAATTACAAGCTAAGTCAGAAAATGCATCGAACAGAATGCAAAGCATTTGAGTACATTTTGCGATTAAACACCAGCGCAATAAAAATATTAAGTACTTAAGATAAATGTTTTGTTGCTATTATAAATAAATCTATTTTTGTGGTTGTTATTGTTTTGGTTAATAAATGTTTTTAGTATTCTTGTTAAATTGGGTTTTTGTATACATACCGTTTAAAAAATAAATGAATATTCATTCAATCCATGGCCAACTATGTTTTTTTAAATTTTGTTGTTAGATTTGCTATTTAGAAAAATGCAAAATATTAAGTGTTATATATTGTTGTAATCGCAAGAAAACATGCAATTTTTTAAAATACTTAGATATAGGGTGTCCCATTAAAAAAATGAAAATTTGGGTTATATTTCAAAAATAAAACATTCATATTTATTTAAGGTACGCCGCTCTATTCTACGTAAAAAGTAATAAAACTTTTGCCTTTGAAGTTTCTTTCTATCTCAATAAATGTCTAAGTAATAAGACATAATAAAAGTCGACGAATTTAGAGAATCACCCTGTATCTTCTAAACCAATCAAGTTAGCGTGAATCTGATTGCGCCATTATACCAAGCACTAAAAAGAGAACGGGACACGTATCTTAGTTTTTTTGTATCTCTTACCGTTTAGCCTGTACCCTATAATAACCAAAAAAACACCCTGTACACTTTGAAACTAGGCCCCTCTAATGTATGCAAATTTTTTCAATAGGCCAATTATTTCTTCTTTGTCTAATCCACTTGTTTTGTAGTACTAATTTTTACTGAGTGGTATTGGCGAATTTTCATAATTATCCTCTACTAAATACCACCTGCTACAGCAATTTGATAATATACATTTCTCTTTTTAAATTTCTAAAGCGCGTATATGTGCTTCTTTCTTTGGTTTAAATGCATCTTGCATTGCCATGTAAACCCATAGAGTCAATTTAAATTACGGCCGAGTGAATTATTTCGATTCTGTATTAAGAAAGGTTTTACATAGCAATAGTTTTGTGGTTGTTTTTAAGGATAGAAATTATATAGGTGAGTCATGTACCAAATAACCTTATGGACGAGCTGCACCTGATTCTGAGAAATTAGTCGAAAAATAGTTTTAATTTGGTAATAATAAAGGGTAATATTTTTTTATTTTTTTAGAAATTAAATGATTTTGATAAGATACTAGAAGGTGATAATATTAATGAAATAAAACGTGTTTTGGAAAAATTAGATGATCTTTGTTTTAACAATCCTGAAGACGTAGAGTTGCTGTACCGTATTGGAAGAGCTCACGTTAGGTTATCTGAAGGCAAATCAAATGATGAAGTAAAGAAACATGTTGAGAAAGGTAAAATATACAATGGGGCGCTCCACAAACGCCTTGAGCTTGGTTCATATACTGGCGAAATGCGAATTGCGACACATGTTATAACTTCGAATATTTCGTTTAACCAGAACACGGTCTGCAATTCGGAAATCGCATTTCGCAACCATATGAACTTAAGTCTCTGTTAAAAAACCGTATAGTTATTATCTCTTATATCTGGGACTAGAAACAGAGTGTTCTATTTAAAATAAGCAAGTCATTTGCACTTAAAAGTAGCTTTTACTTTAAATTGTGTAGGTGATGGCACAGTTTAGTAGGGTGTGTTATATTAAAATTTTGTTTTGATCATGAATTTTAAAAAACGCCATAATATCGAAAAAACCTAACGTTTTTGACTTACAATATACAATTCAAAAACTCATATACAGTTCCATTAAAAAAACACACACTTAAGTTTGATATACATTTTTTATCTTCCGGAAACCATATGATTGACAATAAGGACTATCTGATAGCAGTTGGTAAAAATTTTTTGGCGAAAAATTCAAGCTGTTTTTTCTTTTCACCCACGTCAATGACTATAACAGTAGGAAAAAACTTTGATAACAGTTTTTCAGTTGATATAATAAAATTTTAAGATGATTTACTTGTGGTTTTTACAACTGCCTTCTATGTTTCGTAAAACGCAAAGTAAAAAAAAGTTTTTTTTTCTTTAAATCTAAGAAAAACCTTTTTTTTTTTTAAATAAAAAAACATCCACGACAGTGATATTTCGAGGTTAAATTTTTTATATTTTAGAAGATATTCTTTTGATTTTCTTTTTGAAAAGTGAGTTTCGATATTAGATAAAATATTTATGTTTAACTAGATACTGGTAAAAGACAGAGCAATAAATATATATAGGATTTAAGTTGTGGTACAGGGTGTCCCATTTTTATTGCAACAGCGGGGTATCTCAGTTGTAACTAAAGATAGACCCTTGCGGTTTACGCGAACCTAAAGGGGCCCACAGACGATCAATATTATTGGGCAAAATATTGTACAGTAATATTGCAAATCGTCCCCAAATAGTGCAATATATTTATGCAAAGACTTTATTTAATATATTGCACAATAACTAGTTTTGTTTTGTAAATACCAGTTAAAACATGGATAAATAATTAATAGTTTAAAAAAACTAAAAAACACGCTTTTTATATGCAACCGAACTAAAAATTAGAAAATAATTTTTCATTAAAAAAAATATTGTCATTTCATAGTAAAAGCGTGGGGTGCATTTACTATTTTTTCATAACTTTTCCATCATAGATATTTGCAAATATAATAATTATAACATTTAATATATTTGTCACCCCACGCTTTTTACTATGAAATGACAATATTTTTTTAATGAAAAATTATTTTCTATTTTAGTTCGGTTGCATATAAAAGCGTGTTTTTCAGTTCTCAAACTATTGGTATTTTTCATTTTTTAGTTTCTGCTACTCTTGACAAAATGGCGAAAATTTTTTTAATGAACAAGAGTGGCAAATTTTAAAAATTTTTCCAACAGATTGCAACTCACTAAAAAATTTCTTCTTCATTAAGTAGCAAAGTTTGAAATTTTGCCAACAGATGGCAATCCAGGCAATGTTTGGACCGTTGCCAATATATTGCAACCCACTAAAAATTTCTTCTTCATTTAATAGCAAAGTTTGAAATGTTGCCAACAGATGGCAACCTAGGTGTTGTTTTTATAATATAATGGAATTTTTTTCCTGGCGATCCAAAAAAAGATAACGGGATACTGTTTGCAGATTATTGCATTGTCATGTTTCCTTAACACGTGTGCAAAGTTTCAAAGAAATCGAATAGCTGGAAGTTGGTTAAAATTAGGCTCAAAGATTCCGTTACATAGCCAGATTGATAGTTACAACCCAAGTTAATAAAAGAGTGTTGATAAAAAAAAGAAGCTGCTTGAAACATATGTTTGAAAATAAGAAAACACCTTTAATTCTTTCTCTATTTCTTTGAACCCATATTTGTGTAATTGTTTTTGTAAAACAAATGCTTCTTTCGTATTTGAAAACTGAAATAATTGTGGCGTATGGCGGCCGCTTAAGCTACTTTTTGTGAAACAAAAACAATCAGAAAAATAGGTATTTTTTAAATTTTTTAGGGTGTTTTGTGGTTAAAAAAAATTCAAAATTGTATCAATCATACTAAAGAAAAATTAAATTGGCCAAAAATTTATAAAAATAAAATAATAATTTTTAAGGGGGACCTTCCCTGAAAAAAAAAAAATCAAACATAGTTGAATCTGGTCAAATCGACGAAATTCGTAATAATATGCGGTTTTGAAGAGATTTTTCCTATTTTTAAGGTTTCCTTAGGGGGCAAAAATTATTTTTTTGCTTTGGGTTAAGAAGTTAGAAACCAAACCAAACAAAAAAAATGTGTCGCATAGTTTAAAAATGTCAGTAAATATACTAGATTAATAGGTGTTTTTTAAATAAAAAGACAACAAAATAAAATGGGCTAACAATAAATTAGGGAAAATTATTTGATAAAAATCATTTACTAATTAAACATTTTGCTCAAAACAGTGCTACTTAGATTTATATAACCAAAGAAAAAAACAATATTAAGTTAAGAGCAAAATTCAATTTTGAAAGTCGTGACGTTAGCACGACCACAGTAATTAAATCAATAAAAAATAGTGGAAACTGATTTGTTTTGCATGGCCTACTGCAAAATTTAGTTTATAAAAATAAATCTATAGTGTTTTATATATTTTTAAAAAGCTTGTAAAAGGCACATTAATTTTTCGGCAAATATACAGGGTATTCCATTAAAAAACCCAACATTAATCAATACATTAAAAATAATTTTGGAAAAAAATCTGACTACGCTACTATATTCTACGTAAAAAGTTATATAAGAATTCGTTTTTACCTTTTGGTACGTTATCAGCCAATTGAGATACAAGAGGTACCTGAAAATGCAAAATTTTTAAAAACACCTTGTAGCACCGAAACTAAGGGCTATGACGGTTTAGCTTATGGCATCTTTCGTTTCACAAAAAAGTAGCTCAAGCTCGCAAAAACCGCAAGGTTTTATCTTTAATAATAATTAGGATACCCCCGCTATTGCAACCAAAATAAGACACCCTGTACAGGGTGGCTCGAATTCGACGCTCATCATTGGGATTTCGGAAACCGTAAGAGATACAGGATCGGTTAAATGGAGGCAAAGTTGCGCAATTTGATGCTCAATAAAATGCCGTTTTGCGTTTTAAAAAATTCCGAGTACTTCCGAAGATATTCGGAAAAAACCGGAATTTTCAATTTTAGTTTTTATTGTTTCCTGGCTATATTTGTTAAGATAACTCAAAATGAAAAACACATTTTCATGGCCACTTTTTCTGCTCTATAATTCAGTGTGATTAAATATTGAATCTGATGTTTCGGCTTCTGGCGACCATCATCAACTTAATTTTTTTAAATACGGACCTGATATTTTTTTCAATTTAATTAAATCCTTTCATCACTTTTAAAACACTATATATCGCCACTTTGATATTTGCCGACGTTTCGTACAGACAATTCCATCATCAAAATATTGCATATTTATTTAACCATAATACGGCCCTGAACTACATTTTTAGGTAAAAAGGTAAAAAAAAAGAATAAACTTATTACATATTCATAATGTTTTATTGCAACTCATTGATATCTAACAGCGGAAATTACTTTATAACAGAAACTAACCAGCAGGTACGAATTCAAGGGAGAACTTCATTTAATGGAGGGATTGGTATGTGGAGGAACAAAATTATTGGACCTTTCGTTTACGAAGGGACCTTAACTTCCGAACAATATCTAAATTTGATTAGGAATGATGTCTTAGACGCCCTAGGTAATCAACCTTTGGCAGTATTTCAAGAAATATGGTGGCAGCAAGACGGAGCTCCTGCCCACAATGGATGGGAAGTAGCTCAATTCCTTTACCATATATTTCCTAATAAATGGTTTTGCAAGATGGCCCGCTAAGAGCCCAGACCTTAGTCCCCTAGATTATTTCCTTTGGGGATATCTTAAGAACCGTTTATTTAAAAATGCGCCTCACGACCTTTAAGTACTACGACAAAATTTGATAATGGAAGTAGCTGCCATTCCTGCGAGAACAATTAATCGATGCTGTATTAATAATACAAAGCAAAGCAAGAAAATGCATTAAGGCGGAAGGTTATCTCTTTGAACACTTATAATAGTGATTAAATTATGTTTATTTTTAATATGGGCATCAAGATAGTATTACAAATTGTTTATGTAAGCTGATTTGTTGTCTACCTTTTTGTATCTTATGTTTAATATTCATGAAATTTTCGGTTAATAAAGTTATTTCCGCAGTTAGATATCAATGAGTTGCAATAAAAAGATTACGAATATGTAATAAGTGTATTCTTTTTTTTTACTTTCTTACCTAAAAATGTAGTTCAGGGCCGTATTATGGTGAAATAAATATGCAATATTCTGGTGATGGAATTTTCTGTACGAAACGTCGGAAATATCAAAGTGGCGATATATAGTGTTTTAATAGTGATGAAAGAATTTAATTAAATTGAAAAAATATCAGGTCCGTATTTAAAAAAATTACGTTGATGATGGTCGCCAGAAGCCGAAACGTCAGATTCAATATTTAATCACACTGAATTATAGAGCAGAAAAAGTGGCCATGAAAACGTGTTTTTCATTTTGAGTTATCTTAACAAATATAGCCAGGAAACAATAGAAACCAAAATTGAAAATTCCGGTTTTTTTCGAATATCTTCGGAAGTACTCGGAATTTTTAAAACGCAAAACGGCATTTTATTGAGCATCAAATTGCGCAACTTTGCCTCCATTTAATCGATCCTGTATCTATTACGGTTTCCAAAATCTCAATGATGAGCGTCGAATTCGAGCCACCCTGTACAGGGACATAAAAAATTTTAGTTTTGGAAGAAATATCTATATGTCATGGCAAGTAGATTTTTCGGGGAATTTTAATGTAGTACCGTGTGCAGAACCGCAGGTGGCTAGTTTTGCACACGGCACCAAATCGCGTGATGCCTAGTTTATAAGTTAATGCAGATATGTTTTTGCAAAAATTACCTATAATATAGTACTAATATATTATGTTTTAAGGTATGAATGCCCTATCTACAGCCCTTAATTTAAATAATAAACATGCCGAGGTGCATAAATGGTACGCCATTTCACTTGGGTTACGAAGTCAATTCCAACCATTGCTAGAGAAAGCAAAAGATGGACTTTTATTTAAAAAACATTGTGACTTGGCGTCTGCACTTAAGCCTAAGGATGCAGTGCTACATCATTTATTGGGGAGATTTGACTATGAGATTGCCAGTCTTGGCTGGTAAGTTAAATGAAAACCGAGAAAATCGAAATAATATGATTTTTGATTAATAACCCTTATGGTACGTCGTACAGATTTACTGTGAAAATTTTGGACTTTCTTAAAATACGTGTTGTCTGCCGTCCACTGGCTCTTAGACTATTAGGTTTTTATTAAAATCCTAAATATGCCTTATCGGATTTTCATGAAATTTGTCGGTGCTAATGTCCCACCAAACTGTTTTTTTGCCGAAACCGAAACTGATTTCGGAAGTTGTCGTGCGCGTTCGGCTTACTTCGTTTCTTGCGGCAACGCTCTCTTTTATAGAAAAAATTATAAAAAAATAATTATGTTTTTTAATAAATTATTAAAACCAAATAATTATACAGTCCTTTCATTTCATATCCCTAATTATTAATGCAGAATATTGGAAAAAAACGCCCTAAATTTCAGTACTTTAAGGTATTTTATACTTGACCCCGTGAGTTTCGGTTTCGGCCGAAACTGAAGCCATGGCCGAACATTCGGTTTCGGCCGGAAAACCAGGTTTGGTCGGACTCTAGTCGGTGTTAAATATATATCAATATCTGTGACTGTACTGAATCGAATAAAATCACAAATTACATACTCCAGATGCGAAAGCGCATTAATACTTTTTTGGTTATTTGAATGTGCTAATGATGGCACAAGTTTCCCTCACCAATGCCCCTGTATGATTCACATTCATTTTCTAGGTGCCACTCGAAATACCGCTGGACTTAATAAATTGTATATCTTGTTAGGGCTAAATAAGCCTCCTTCTCGCCTTCCACTATAATTATTTATTTCCTTTTTTTTAAGAAAAATTGTGGAAGACCAAAAAAAGGTCCTCGCTTTCCAAAAACATCTCATAGTATATTTTTTCTTCCTCGCCATGTTTTTTTCTTCTTCCTATATGGCAAGGGGTCTACATAACCGTCCACCATAAAAACCTAACTCATGAAGGACTTTTTCCTACAAATTTCCCCTCTTTCTCATGCTAGGGGAATTCAACCCCCCTTTATATACGCCCATGCTTATTTTAACACCGACTAGAGTCCGACCAAACCTAGTTTTCCGGCCGAAACCGAATGTTCGGCCATGGCTTCAGTTTCGTCCGAAACCGAAAGTAACAGGGGTCAAGTATAAAATACCTTAAAGTACTGAAATTTAGGGCGTTTTTTCCAATATTCTGCATTAATAATTAGGGATATGAAATAAAAAGTACTGTATAATTATTTGGTTTTAATAATTTATTAAAAAACGTAATTATTTTTTTATAATTTTTTCAAATAAAAGAGATAGTTGCCGCAAGAAACGAAGTTAGCCGAACGCGCACGACAACTTCCGAAATCAGTTTCGGTTTCGGCAAAAAACAGTTTGGTCGGACATTAACACCGACAAATTTCATGAAAATCCGATAAGGCATATTTAGGATTTTAATAAAAACCTAATAATCTAAGAGCCAGTGGACGGCAGACAACACATATTTTAAGAAAGTCCAAACTTTTCTCAGTAAATCTGTAGGACCTACCAAACATAAGGGTGCGCAGTTGCGGTGGCCTTAGCTACAATCAGCTGCGATAATGTCATTAGCTGAAAAGTTTTTTAGGAATAACTTTTATATAATTTCAAATAATTTTAGAATATTTGGGAGAACGCACTCTTATGCATTAGAAAAATTTTTTGGCATACAAGAAAAAATTAATTTTTATCAGTGTCGTCCGTAAGGGGTTTAGGGTAAATATTTTTGAAGAAAAAAATGGTACGCCACTGCATATTTCTAAAATAAAAATAGTTTTTAAAATTTTCATTTAGTTTGGAACAATTATGCTCCCTTGACTTTTTATTTGATGTACGGTTTTCGCTTAAATAAAGAGAAACCATTTCTCGGCATGGTCATTTTGTATCGCTAATTAGTCGAGGCAATGAAGCACAAAAGTTCTGATTTTTTAGGACAGGACTAATCGAAATGCGGGTTTTTTGCATTTGCTTCTAAAATTATTTGTAAAATTTCAACCTAATTTTAACTTTATGCAAACCGGAAATTGCATTGCTTTAGCCAAAAATGCATTAAAAAAAGCATTTTTCGAGACGCCCCTTTGAAAAATTTAATACCTTTTAAATAAGAATCGGAACGGGCCCAACTCGGGTAACCGACTGCTTTTAAGGTCGCTGATGATGTTTAAATTGACATCCTAAACACCAGGTAGAACTACCTTAAATAAAAGAAAGAGAAGTTAAAAAAACGGTTTTCAATAAAATAGTATACAAACCTCGGTAAGGTTTCCTTTCCCTAGAAATAATATTAATAATTTACAAATTACATGTTTTTTAGGATAGAAAAAACAATGGCAAAACCTTTTTGGGTGAGAGTTTAAACTCTACATACACGGATGCATTAAAAGGTTTATGACTGCCGAAAAACTGTCAGTTTACCAAAAATTTAGCATTAAAGAAAAAAAGGAGAATAAAACAATGCTTGGAAAAACATTAATAGCGTTGGAAAAAAACAAGAAGCAGTAAAGTGGTTTGTACAAGCAAAACGGTTGGGACCAACAGTAAGTATATCGTATACACAGGATTCTACAAATTTAAATAGTAGTAAGGTATGTCTTAAAATTAAAATATACAGGGTGTCCCAGAATACCTGAGCAACCTTTCTGAATCATATGGAGCACATGAAAGTGATATGACAAATATCCATATTTTTTTTTTTTTTACAGGCACACGAGTTATGTGCCCTTTGAGAAGCCAATAAAATCGGTTCTTCTTAAGTAATTCATAGTATTAGCTGTGGTATATTATTTTTTTTAATACGATAAATCATACTTAGAACTTCTTAAAATGGCATCTTTGAATAACATTTGCATTCTTTAGTTCGTCAGGGGCGGACATACTACATTTTGAAATAAGTATGCATCAATGTACAGGGTTTTCATTTATATTATGTCACCCACTTTTAACTGTAACCAGAAGGATAGAAAAAACGTCCTGTATAAAAGTTTTATACTTTTTCATCTATTATCTTTTGAGCATAGAAAAAGAAACTATTGAACATCAAACACTCAAGAAAATGAAGATGTAAACTTTTTAAATGGAACACCTTGTATATTATGTCACCATAAAAAGGTCTTTTAAAAGGCTTAACAAAATACCACATTTAATATATTCATCTTTAATAGTTTTCAAAATATGACCACTTAAATCTGAAAAATAGTTAATATAATTTCCATTAAACTCTACCTACAGCACTAAGCTGAGACTGTAGATGTAATGGAAATTATATCCAGATTTAAATAGCCATATTTCCGAAATTATTAAAGATAAATATATTAAATGTAATATTTTGTAAAGCCTTTAAAGGACCCTTTTAATGGTGAGATAATATACAAGGTGTTCCATTTAAAAGTTTAATTCTCCAGTTTTTAATGTTGAATTGTTTCTTTTTCTATGTTTAAAAGATAATAGATGAAAAACACAAAGAATTGTATTCTGGACGATTTTTTCTATCCTTTGGTCATAGTTATATATGGGTGGCAAAATATAAATGAAGACCACGTACAAACTTAAATTTTCACCGCTATTCCATAAAAATTGAAAAACAAACTCTTATAAATAAGCAAGTTATTATTAATCCTATACATTTTTTCTTTATAACTAGTTTCGATATTGTAAAAAATAAAATTACTTTAACCTTTTAAGCAAAATTAATATTTTTTGATATCCTTGTATACCACTAAAAAGATTCTTAGATCAGCCATCTTTTTGTACTGTTTTTTGTAAAATGAAGTGAAAAACAAAGAAACTAGTAACTTAAAACAACCGGAAAATATTTATAATCAATTAATATTATGACATGTCGTCTGTACAAAAGGAACACCAAAGCGGTGTTGTTATGAATAAAAATTGATACACGCTGCATATCATTCAAAACCAATAGGTACTATTTTATAAATTTTAAGTCATAAATAATAGAAGCACCATCGACAGTTTTTTCCAGTAGTTTATTTGTTTGTAAAGATATTCCTTGCCCAAGGAATATAAACTTTTAATAAGGAGCGCTCGATTTTTTATATTTGTCCGAAAATATCGGTTATGTTTGTGACGTCATCTTTTTGCCATAATATTTTTTAATCTGACAAAATAAACCAGTACTTGCATAAAATAAAATAAAATCACTTAAAAACATTTTAAAAAATGGTATCTTACCCTTTATATCGATTTAAACGTAAATTTCCTTTAAAAATATCCAAAGGTCAGTGACCCCTGTTTACAGGTTTTAAAATTCTCTGTAACTGCAGTACTTATAACTACTCAATTTAACTATAAACAGTATAAACTAAACATATATAAAAGTCCAATAACTAAAAGCAAAAAAATAACACCAAAACCGCGAAAAAGCTTCCAGTACGATTGTAAACAAAGAATTACGGGAAAAGATTACGTCACAAAATTTAGTGAACATAGGCTTAAATGGGATTGAGCCCTCCTTATTAAAAAGTTTATTTCCTTGTTCCTTGCCCAGCCATTGTTGATCAAAAACAGTACAAATGTTTTGAATTACCGCCATTTCAATATGGCGGCTGAGCTTACGGTCGTTGTAAAAAAAGGTTTTTAATTTTAAAACCATGCAGAACGTTTATAAAGAATAATGGACCTAACCATAAATGTGTATTTTTTTTAATTGCAAAAAGTTATTCCTTATTAAAATTTTTGCTATGTCTGAAATGCCAATAGCCATAATAAAAGCAGTAGGATATACAGGGTGGTTCAAAAGTGCAAAAATATTACTTAGAAAAATAAAAAATAAATCAAAAAAATATATTTCGGAAATTACACAATTCAATTCTTATTTTAACATATGATATACAGTTACGTAGTTTCAAAATTACGAAAATAGTTATTTTGACAATAATAAAAAAAATCGGTTGTTTCTTTTTTTTTACTACTGTGGGTAGGCGAGATTCTTTTTTAACTACTATTTAAGTAGTAAAAAAATTAATAGAAATTTTAACTTCTTGTCAATTTTGTTTTACCTTTTTGGGTAACTACTTACATGCATTTTTACTTAATAATCTTTGCATATAAAAAGTAAAATGAATTATTTATAATAGTAGGGGAGGTAGCGCTAGATTTGAAAAGACATTTTATACAGGCTGAAAATTTCATAAGTTACAGTGTTTTTCTCTTATATAAGAAATGTGAGCGTCAGCTGCCCAAATAGAGGTGGATTCAACGATGGCAGCATCTGAAAGTCGGAAAAAAAAAGTTTACAAAAAATAATTTTATACCGCGTCAAAAGACGGTTCTTTAGATGATTTTAAACTAAAAAATACTAGTCACCTATAGTGAAGATGGTGGATCATACGTCAGTCACGTATACAGGGTGATTCAAAAATCGATCACGAAACTTAAGAGGGTAGAGCTTCATATAAATTTTTTCAAAATATCATTCGTTTTCGTGTTGCAAGCCGTCAAATTCAAGTTTTTATTTTTTAATTACTCGCTTACAGAAAAACCGATTTGACTAATATTTAAAACCTAGACTAAATCGTCTGCGTTTCATCATTCTAGTAACAATTCACATTGATTGTTTGCCGCTAGAGGGCACTTTACCTATATTGAAAAAGGTATTTTTGTCATATTTTTTTAGTGTTGACAGCTACAGTAGTTTTTGGCATGTTTTCTGACCGATGCCAAGCCTTTAAAAAAGGTGCTCTTTATTTATTTCGCTATACCCAACGGTTTAGACGTAAATCACCCTTAAAAATTAAGTGGTAAATTTTAGTTTTCTCATTTTATTACCACCAGCTACCAAGTAAATAGCTATTAAATTATACTAAAGCTGTCAGTGTAAAATAAAATACGCCTTTTAAACTATTTAATTTATAAATTTAAAATAACTAATAATGGCTAATCAGTAAATATTCATATATGGATTATTGCGATATACATTTAATTCCTAAAATTTAATGAAACAGTACTAAACAAACTAGAAAGATTCTCAAAATGTTCCCCATTTTCTTCAATACATTTCCTAAGACTCTTCAAAAATGTCGCCTAACTCGATAAAGAGTTCCCGGTGTTTCTTTAATAATTTGTCACTTTTCGATTATCCTGAAGCGAAGATCCGATTTTGGATAAAATCTAAGTATACGTCACCAGTTAATGGGCCATCAAAGAAATGAGGACCAATAAGGCAATCTCCTATTATCCCTGCCCACACATTCAGTGAAAATCTACGCTGATGTTTCGTTTCTACACATTGTTTGGGTTCTCGTAAGCATATGTGTGAATGTTGTGTAGAGTTGTTATGCCATCACGAGTGAAACCAGCTTCATCAGTAAAATTAAATTGCTGCACACTGGAAAATGTTTGAGCATGATGCTGCTGCAAAAAGTCGTATTTTTCTTAAACGTGTTTATGGCCTATTTTCGTGTATTGTAGAGAAAAAATGTAAATAATAGGTTTTTAAGAAAAAAATTAAACGATTTAACGAAATTTAAAAAAAATAAAAATTTTTATATGTAAAGCGACAATTTAGGGTTAAATTAGACACTGGTAGCCACAAAATAAAAAAATCATTTCTCCAAAAATGTTTACTCTACCGACTTTCATTTTTAATAATTATTGATAACGTAGAAAAATGTTCTGTTAAAAAAAGGGAATGAAGGCCTTATAACTCTGTAAAAATATTAGGACCACGTATTATACCTCTTATTATGTAAGTTTACATATACCAGATATACTATGACATATTTTTGTTCTCGGTTTAAGGTCACATTTCCTTAAAAACGATAAATATAAGCAAACATTTGACGAAAAAAATTACAACTTTTATACTTCTTAAAAGTTCCCACAGATCGCAACATTTTTTTATCTTTGGACAAACCACGAAGGCTAAATACTAACGTTCCGTGGGTGTCTAAGCGAGGTAAGAGGGAGTTTGTTGACACGGGACTTAAATACTTGGGCGGGAAGGAAAGACCAGCAGGTTCCACAATCTAGAAACTCTGGGGACAAAAGAACGAACAAAGTGGAAAATTCGGGGCCTGTCCAGTTGGAACGTATAGGGATGCATACGCGCGGAACAACGAGTTTCTCTGTTGGGAACCGTGAGTGGAGGAACTATACTGGACAATTCTTCAGAGCAGAAGCCATGGAAGTACCTATAAAAAAGCGATAAATCCCCCACAGCCCGACGATGGGCAAGAGAGGGAAGCCTTTCTGTAAGTGAAGGATTATTAATGAGACGAATAGCTCTTCTTTGAATAGAATCAAGAATGCTTAGGGTTGTGGGTGACGCAGTGCCCCAGATATAAGAACAATATTCCAAGGAGGTCAGATTTGAGACACATAAATAGTGTATAAATTAGAACCGGAAAAATACTTTTGGGTCGAAAGCTTTTTTGATGCTGCCGTTGCTATAGATACAATGTGTTTATGCCAGTTAAGGTTACTTTCAAATGTAACGCCCATAAGATTAAAGATATCTTTGCTCTGTAAAACTTGGCCGCTCATAAGTAGGGGATGAGTATTTGATGACTCTTTTCGCGACAAGGAACATGATTGTGTTTGGATGCATTAAAATGGATGAGATTTTGGCACCCCAATCCAATATTAAATTAAGATTCTGCGAAAGAGATATCTGCATCGCTCTGCGTTTGTTTTCCAAGTCAGATTTAGTAATAGGTTTAGGAACCTGAAAACTGGAGTGAAAGAGTACTATCGTCGGCGAAACTAAGAATGGAATTAGTTGTGGACGAGAGAAAGTCGTTGATGTGAAAAAGAAACAATGTTGGTGCCAGAACTGAGCCCTGAGGGACTCCAACATGTTCTAAGAAAAAGACCATTAAGAAACTTTGTGTCCTAAAGACGGCCTTTTTTAAATCACCAACTCTTTGAGGTTAGGTTTCTGTAACGTTAAATTTATACAGCGTTTCTTTGATAGTTCTTACCAAATCGGATACTTTTAATGCTAACTTTACGCAAAAATGTGCTTCTTCATAAAAAGATGTGCTTGATGAGAAACATTTCCACAAAAATAATTGTATGTTGGATATACAGAAATATTCATTTTAATGTAAACAGGGCC